>JAECUM010027019.1:0-32509 GCA_016617855.1 Megalonaias nervosa | reverse complement strand
AATATATATATATATATATATATATATATATATATATATATATATATATATATATATATATATATATATATGACTTAATAAAAACATGAGTCAGCTGGCAGTTAATCGCGAAATAGCTTTTATTCAGGAAGCGTGTATACAAAATCGGCATGTTTACTATGTATCAATCAAAAAAATTATTTAAAGTTCGTGAATTTGTTTTCTTTTTCTTCACGAGTTTGATTTCTATGTAAACACTACAATGCATGTTTAGATTAAATTTCACTAGTTACCATCGTGACACAAGTAAATCACTTACACTAATAGTAACATCTGGCACGATGATGGGCGCAATAGAACACGGACTGGCATGTTCACGGCAATGAACTGGTTCCTGGTAGTCAAAGACGATGTTAAAGCTCCTCTGTTTTGTAAGGCCTGTCAGGTTGTATTTTTCCATCTGTTGTGATTTATCGAAATTTGTAAATGACACATGACCACCATTCGTAACTTCAACTGTAAACTGAATGCTGAAAATATGATATCGACGATTCAAAATGATTTTCTTTACTCTGCTTGGTTTAAAAGAGCTTCCACCGACAGTCAATCAAGAAGCTATTACATAATGTTTTAAGACTATATTAGTATTCTTCTCCTTATCGAATTTCTAATGATTCTGAAGATGCGTTGTAGTGTCATCCTCGAAGTGCTTACACATTTCCTTTTAAAACTGGACAAGCAACCTTGATCATAGATCAAGAGACTGTGAAGACCATAAATAGTTACTTTATTGGCTATGAGTATAAGATCTTTCTCTTTTATGTTTATGGAGCTATCTTTGCACAGGCTCAGTAATAATTAAATTGCTTGAGCAGAAATATAGTTCCATTTGAAAACAGTCCTGCATCTTATCAACATTGTTTAAAATAATAATGAACAAGTTCTCAGACTTGCTACTTGCAAACAAAATTTTCTCGATGTAGTCAGGATACTGTCTGCGCGCAAACATCGAACTTTGGATCTGGACGCAAAAAGCAGCAAAGAAGCAGTCCTTTGCGGAGTGTGAAATTTCATACTTTGTAGACAATAAATCTTAACCCAATTCTGAACCATTTATGATACTGCCTTTTGTCCACTAAAGAATGAGTAACTATTGACTAGATGGACATGAGAAGGAAGAAATATTTATTTCGTATGGCATCGGTAGATACTTTAGTACGTAGGTTATGAAACAGTCAACCATTTAAAATCAGTTAAAATATCCTCGCACCACTATACATATATGTAGAGAATATTGATAAATCTAGGCTACAATCAACCTGTTCTCTAGAACACTTATGAATTTCAAACGCAGCAAACAATGTCTAGTGTTATGTATATCTAATTTAATTATTTGTCTGTTATTTAAAAAAAAAAAAAAAAAAATTATTCCATTACATGCTATTGTAATGTAACATTGTTTACTGGACATGACCTTGTCCAGAATTGAGTTCAGTTCTGTTTAACCTGATTGACTTTTCATAAAAAAAAAAAATTATTTTCATTGAGATGTAAACAACTAATAATAGCTTCATTATCCTCTGTGGGTAAATGAAACATTGTATCTAGTTGCTGACCTTGTTCCAAAATCAGTGACAGTTTTGGTAAACAACGTTTCTATTTTTGTTCAATCTTTCTCAGAGTAAGAATCATTAAGTTGAGTCAAGGTCATACCTGGACTACGTGATATGTATCATGTGCTAATTGGTAACAAACTTCTATATTTTCCAGAAAAGTGAACTTTTGACCCTCATCCGGGAATCTGTTTTGCGTCTTAATTAGTCGTATAACTGATGTTTTGATAAAGGTTTGTCAGTTGGGCTTCAAACACTTGACACGTTAAGTTGTATCATCAAGTTGTATTATTTTGTGACCAGTTTGGGCTGAATTTTATTTTCTTCAGATGATTGAATTCAAGTGATTATCTTCTCTGGAAATCCAAACGTGCTCTGACAGAATTCTTGTATAAAGACATTCATTGGAATGTATACTGAATTCAAAAATGGAATAATATTTCTGTGATTCAACAAGATACTGTTGACACATCAGTACAACGCAGACCATAACAGACACGTCATGGCCTTCAATTTTGGATCTCATCGAGACTTGAACTCAGTTTCATTCAGGACTTTCTGTTACTAGGACTTGTGTCTTTAATTTTTGGATTATTTGGGGATTTAATTCGCAATACCGTAAGTTCTTTTTTCTTATTTATCATTTTGTATTGTAGGGAAAAAATTATTTGTTAAATTTTACAAAGAATGTTGTCTTCACTCTTTTCCGTTACTTATTTTAAGAGCATAGGCTCGTAACACTAGTGATATGAATGTCAGCACTGTCGTGTTATTCACTACTCCATAATAGCGTCATTTCCAGAGACTACTCACATTTTTGGTACAGAACAAAATGTACTTGAGTACTGGACCACATTCTGGTCTATTTATTATGCATTGAGTAGCTTGGATAAAGTCTAGTATATAAAACCAGATATAAATCAATAAACATCCTAAAAATTTTGATTCAAGGCTGTGTAAATTCCAACAGAATGCATCATGCCCTATTTCTTAATCTCTATGTAAGTTGAAATAGAATAATGCGTTCCTTTCGTAGACTGTAAAATGTTATAACTCAGTAATACTGATTGATATTTACTTCAATTATTTCGGTTGTTAAAATTGTATATACAGCAAATTCAGCCATGGACTTTATTGACTGTTCCATAACAAAGTTAGCATATTATATTTGAATCATCCTCCTTAGAGTGCATTAAGGTGCAAGCAATAAATCACAGTAAGACAGAAAGTCAATAATTTAATTACAAGGTCATATCTAGCTGAAGGCGTGACTTAAATATAGACAAGAAATCAGAGTGCTAGTAACTGACTATTTGGCTCAGTAAATAAAACGTTGTGTCTTGCAGATGGCGAAAACTGACTGTTCAAAATGTAGCTGTTTCCGTAACCAATTTAAAACGTTCTTTGCTTTTTCGCTTTAACATTTTCTACCCGTTATAGTTTTCTATATCCTTGATCAAATAATCTTTAGCCTCTCTAACATTCTGAAGACACTGTTCAATAGCAGGAAGTATATGACTAAACTTGTGTTGCTGTCCTGGATGGAAAGTACGACTTATTGCTCTAAGGCAGTCTTTTCCTTCTGAGACAAAGGCTGTGAATGTTTTGCATTTTTACATATTTATACCACAATTATATCTATGCTTATTATTTATTTAAAAAAAAGTAAATTAAAATTGAAGACAAAAATCTATTCATTCTCAGGTAGTCAAGGATATATTACAAAAATATGGTCCTAAAATAAGAAGCAGAAAAGGGTGAGAACCAACAAGCTTTATAAAATTCAACAAATAATTTATTTCCCTAGAATACAAAGTGAAATTTTAAAAAAAAAGAATTCACGGTATTGCGAACTCCGTCCTAAATAATCCTAGAATTTCTAAAACAAGTCCTAATGAGTCAAGTTCTGAAAAACCTTTAGCGGTATTCCAAAATAAATCCAAAGATGGTTGATGTGCCTGTGATGACCTAAGTCGTAGAGATGTGTCAACTGTTTTTTGTCGAATCACCATAATAAAATCCAAGAATATACCCTAATTGGAATTTCATTATTAATCCCAGTCTCTATTTGAAGAATGTTATTTTTTAATACTTTGTATTTCCTGAGCAGAATACTTGAATTAAATAATTTGAATAAATAAATTCCAGCCAGAATGAAATACTGCACAAAACAAAAATACAATTGATTCTGTACACATCTTACAGTACAAATGAATATTTTCTAGATAAACATGAGTATATAATCCTCTACCTGAATATTTCCGTTCTTATTTTCATTCATTCATTTACTCATAGGGAAATTACAAGATAACTGTATACTGATTTTTCTGATACTGGTTCATTTTTGTCTACCAAAAGCATTGACGATATCTCACAAACATATGTTTCCATCCATACTGCCCAGTTTAGTTGATCCTGACACAGTATCATGTCACACAGTAATTTGCAGCTATCAGATATAGGATCAAAATGTAGAAGGGTTAGTTTGTATGTGAAAAATTGAATTTCCGAATTCTAAATTTGATTTGGTTAAGTATTGTTTGCAATATAAGGGAATACGGTGCTGTTGATCTGATTTGCAGAACAAGAGTAAGGTGTTATTTAGATTATTTTGTCGTTGTTGTTGTTTTGTGCTCTTTTAAAAATCTCGAATAGATATTTGAAATCAAGTTCCAATAATCTGAATCTCCATTTGCTGTTTATCAACATTCACATCCATTATGAAAAAACCTTGAATCTAGTTTCTTCACACAATCTTTGAATATTTTGCATTTCATTGTAATTTCCTCTATTAGTTTTTCCCATTTGTTATAGTTTACAACTGCTGTTCTTCAGAACAACATCTCATGTCAACACAGATGTACCATTTATTTCAGTTACTATCAAATGAAAGTCAATTATACATTATACATTATCACTGAAACAGTAAGAAAGGTGCACAGTTTTTAGTTAATTAGGATGGTGTACGTATTATACTTCATTAATTTATTTTAACGGAATAGTGTTTTATGACGATTCCGAAATGCTCAAAGATTCATCATATCCTTACCGTTTCACAAGTACATGCCATTTATGTTTCATTCTTATCGACTTCGAAATCTTTTCAACTGTGTATATCCCATCCTGTTTGTCGTAATTAGATAGCTCTTGTTTAAAAAATATTTCCTTTATATTTTACCTCACTGATTCTTTTATTTTGCAAACAACAAGATCACCCAATATTACTTACGGTAAAGTTTTGAAGGTAACCTTTATAAAAATACATTTTGATAATATTAAAGTCTGATCATTGCATGAACTTTTAATTTTGATGTTCCAAATGCATAAGTTGTCAAATAACCAAATAGATTCATCAATAATTTTATTTTGTTTTATCCCATGCTTGCTTCAGTCGGAATCGTGGCTACACACTTATGATAACTGATACTGTATAGACAAATTAGCTTTTGTAAACGTCAACCAGTTTTATGGTTTCAATATCAGAGAAATACTTCAACAGTTATGTTATACCATTTACCTGAAGATGTTTCTGTTGAGCAAGAAGAGAAGTAATTGTTTTATTCTTTTCATTCGCGCGTAAAACTCCATCAAAAAGTATTTTTAAAGCGTGAGATCTTCGACGACGTCGCTAAAATCATTTCTTATTTCCCTGTTCTTTTCATTACCATAGTATATCTTGAGAACAGATACATCACTTTTGAGATATATTTGTATGCATCTAACTTTCTATTTTGACATGCCTATACTTGACTAATGCCTGCCGCAGTTAGTCCTCTATGTGACTCATATAAAGACATTTGTATAGAGATCATTTTCTAGCTTGCATGTGTAATGTTTGTGAAATTTTCAGTTAACCATTCAGTCAAAAGTCTTATTTTATTTCCTTTGCTCCAGTGAACTTACTTCCATACTTGATTTTTTACAAATTTAAAACAAGTGTACTTTCATGATGATAGTAAATAAATGCTGTTTTGTCAGCTATTGAAATCTATATAAAACACACAGAGACTACTTGGCGCTTAACAAATTGTCTTTAAGAGTTATATACAAGACAATATGACATTCAACTACACTAATAACTTTTATTTTCAGCAATATGCACTATTTCTTTAAATCCATCAAATGAATTCAGATTTCTGTCAAGATTAGTTATTTCATATTCGAACTGTACTGAAAATTTAGCCGAATAAACATCAAATATAAAATGTACGCCTTCTTACTGCTTTATTTGCTATTGATATTGATGATGCTTATCTTGATGTGTTCATTATTAAATGTAGTTTCCAAATCCAATTCTTTTCTAAAACAACACAGTTTACGGATTTCGGAGTTAGAAATTGGCAATTAAGCATATTTATTCTCTTGTCTGTTATTATGCACGACAACTACCTATAATCCCACTTTTATACCATCCAAACACACGTTTTATCTACACACTTAGACTCTTTTATTTATGAGAGTGTTAAAGCAGAGGTGACTAAGTAATCTAAGGCTGTCCCCTTTACAAATCACCAAAATGTCACCTCTGTCCGCGTGGGGTCGCATTTCGGTTCGTTCAGCGTGGGAATGTTAGATAGTTTACCGGTAGTTGCACGTGGGTCGATGGTTCTTTCCATTTCCTCCTCCACAATATATGCCGGTCCCCAATTATTGCCTATCATGAGCTGAAAAATGGCGTTTAACACACAGCACCACAAAATATCTGAAAACTATTGAATACTATATAGCCTTGTGCCATTTTTTAATATTGTAAGAATAAATTCGTTCCTGCTGTACTCAATGCACATCACATAGATTACAATGGGGTCTGTGAACTCGAGTGTGTTTGTTGTGATTTAACAATTTACAAGTGTTCTATAACTTTATCATTGCTTCGAAAGTCAAGAGTCGTTGCTAACCAATATAGTCGTACCCAAACTTTATAATTAAAAGCGTTCTAGACATGTTGTTGTATAAGGGTATAATGATATTGGAAAAGGTTTGGTTTTTTTTGTAAGTTTCTCGAAATGATAAAAATGCGTCCACATAAACATTTGCAAATGATACATTATTAGTGGGTTTATTTTATCTCCTTAAGTCTGTGGGATCTAAATTGCTAAAATGAATCTATCGAAAATTAAACTGCTATGCGGTATCTTACGCTAACCGCCTACTTTTTTGGAGGAAATTTGTTATGAGATGTTGAATATTATAAATTAATTCAATGATATTTATAAATACACGATATAGAAAATAGTATTTGGCAAATCAACGACACTCATTCTCGCAGTTTCAGATAAATTTCCGATCAAAACCTTAGTGAGCATTCGGTAGCTACTGATATCTCAGATTAATTTTGAGGGTCAATTGAAAATGTACTTCAATTTATAAAAGCGTCTAATAAGATTAGAATTCATTACCGGTCTTGGTGACGAAATGGTTCCCAATCATTTAAATTAAAGTCTTCCTCACACATAAAGTTCTCCGGTTGTGGGTTATCTATTCCTGGCTTGCATTCGTGTCTGTAGTTGGTCACGAGCCTGTTCCCACCTGAAATCATTGAGTATGAAATATAAATAGTATGTCAGTATTACAGATGAATTTGATGACGATAAATACAATTTGACTATTAGAAATTTAGACGTTTACAAAAGTACAATCACAGACCAAATCTATCAGCTGTTACATGGAATCAGTTCCAAAACTAATAAGACATTAAATATATCGTATTGAAAATGTCGGGTACTTTGTTGCATAAAGATGTATAAAAGAATAGAGCAGAACACAGGAAATGAACTCAGTATTGTTAATATTGAAACTGACATCATTGTTGTGGGATAAATTTCATGTAAATTTTCTTTTTCTTGCTAGAGGACACTTTTCAAAACCCAGAATTTGAAAATAAAATTCAAGACATTTTCTCACTTGCAAAATCATTTAAAAAGCTCCAGGATCTTTATATAACAAAAGCAGCTTTCTATTTTAATATGCGAGTATATTTAATTTGCATTATTTGTTTGTCTTTCTAAATGATTATATGTTATCAACATTTGTATTTTGTGCTTCGCCTTGCCCAAAATCAGGTGCACTGTGTACCTGACCAGGTAATTTTATTTTTTAAACAACATAATCCATAGTTAATAATTCTCGATGAGTGTGAGTTAAATATTAGGATCATTATCAATGGAGGTTATATGTTTTCTGGATGTGGGTCTAGGACATTGGAATTCCCCATGAAAAAACCGTTGTATCTGATGTTATGTTCTTTATTATAATTTTAGTAATAGACCTAACCTTGTTGACAGCTTAATTGCCAAGGAATAAACTTTTGACCCTCATCCTGTTCATTTTTTGTGTCAGCTTTTTATATAATGTTATTTACTTGACAAATTAATCATTCTTGCATCAACATCTTTAGCAGAAACAGTCTTATTATTGTGTTTAGTATTTCATTTGGTTAGAATTATTATTAAAATTACTGTTCACTGGAAATACAAAGTGCTCATCAATAATATTCTTCGACTGGAACAGTAAGTTTGGAATTATAGTGATTTCATACAATAACATTTTTGGATTATATTATTGTGATACATCAAAAGACAGTTAGCACATTGCCACACTACAGGCCATTGTCACTTTGTCATATTCGTGACTACAGGCATGATAACACATTCAGCATTGGAACTCATTTGGAGAACCACTGAAAATCAATTGGAACTTTATGCATTTGGACTTATGATTATCTTTTAGGACTATTTGGGGTTTAACTCGCATTACTGTAAGAAAAGAGCAAAAACCAAAAGGTTCAGTAACATTCAACCGATAATTTATTTCCCTAGAATACCAAGTAAAAATTTAAATATAACAGAAAATATTGTGAATTAATTCCCAAATAGTCCTAAAAGTTATATCACCAGTCCATCAATATAGAGTATTCTGAATGAAATACAGTGGTATTCTGAATGAATTCCAATCTTGAGTGTGTTGATGTACCAATAGCCCGGAATAAAGTTGATGCACTAACAATCTTGATATGTCACCATGATGTAATCAAAAATGTCCCTAAATGAATTCACAATGATCCCAAAATAGTGATTTAGTCCGAAAGAATTACTGAGCACGTTGTAATTCCAGTGAATAATTTAAATAAATAAATTCTCTTAAATTAAATCTGAACAAAACAGAAGTTTAAGATGGAGATAAACAACAATAATATAAAAACCTAAGCCGCAATAAGAGAAGCGGGACGGAGATCATCTTAATGGAAATGTCAGACTTTGAGTATATTTCGTTTCAGGAACTTTCTAAGTTCAGAATCAAGGCTGTATCTAGAACACAAAACCAAGTAAACATGTTTACCTTACATGATATTAGCCACGTAGCCCCAAACTCCTACCTTCAATTATGGACGAAGGTCAATCACACAATAGAAATTAAATATACATAACAGTTTGGTAAGTTATTCATTGCTAACAAGTAGCTTAAATGTTGACATCTAAATCAAAGGAAATGTCGACATCCTTTTGTACGTAGAAGAAAAGAAGCTTAATTGCATTACTGTACTTAAAACTGCAATAAGGTTTTTCAGTACTTTTGAAGACTGTTATCAAAGCATATAGCTCTAGACAATAAATGATTACCGATTCCGATACGCGGTTACTCATCCAAGATTGGTATTTTATCCAGATTCATCAGTTTCCTCCATCTCAAAGACAACATCAAGCTGAAAACTCATCCGTACATTACGTATCAAATAAGGAAGAACTTTTCAGTTATTCAGTTGATGTAAAATTTGAAAAGCTTAAGTTTAAATTCAGAGTAATTTCAAGTTAAACGTAAAAAATTATTTTTACAGTCAAAATGCTACTGTAATACTCTTTTTCAATGTAATCAAAATCTTACTTGGTAGTATGTGTTTTACCGCTGCTTACCTCAGTGAAGTAACGTGTTAATTTTTGTCAGTATTTGATAAGTGAAAGAGTGTAATACTGCCTGACTAATCCATATTAACACGATTACTGTGAATAAAATAACTACAATCATTTGCAACAGGATGTTTCCGAGTACATAACTGACGATATTAATGTTACAATGTATTTTTATTCCAGCGTATTTGCAAAACGTTCCCTGCCTTATATCAACATATTGATGTAATAAAATGTCTGATTTGTACAGTACTACATTCTTTCTTAATTTTTTATTTAAACCCTATCCTATGGTATATTATAAAGAGCGAAATATACATTTTTATTCTATTTTGCGTTAAAGAAATAAGCAACTACAATGAAATCACCCAGTCTTTATAATTTTTAATCAAATCTTGTTTGAACTTGTAGAATGAGATCTGAAAAGCAGGTCCTCCAAGATCCTTCATTTCTCCCTAATGTAAATTTGCATGTCGGGTTTGGAGATATAATATGTATATTGTTACGTGCTTAGGCTCTTAGAAAACGTAACAGAAAAGTGTGAAGACAACAAGCTTTGTAAAATTTAACAAAATAATTTATTTTCCTAGAAAACCAAGGTAAAAATGAGAAAAAGAACTTAACGGTTTTACGAATCAAATCCAAAATTAAATCCAAGAATTAAAAAAATAGAAGTAATATTATTAAAAAGTCCTAAATGAATCTGAGTTCGAGTCCCGATGAAATTCAAAATGGACGGTGATGACGTCTGCTGTAACCTTCATAGTGCTGTTGTGTCAACAGTTCCTTGTTGAATCACAGAAAATATTACTCCAGTTTTGAATTCCGTATAAATTTCAGTCCAAGAATTTTGTAAGGAGCGCTTATGTATTTCCAGGGAAAAGAATCAATTGAATTCCATAAAATAAAATTTTACCTTAAACTGGTCACAACAAAATACCTTTATGTGTCAATGGTTTGTTGCCCGAATGCACAAATTCTAAAATACCTTTATGTGTCAATGGTTTGTTGCCCGAATGCACAAATTCTATCTCAAAAGAAAAGAAAACAGTTATACACTAATTTAAGACGTAAAACAAATTCCCGGATGAGGGCCATATGGTCATCCTTCCAGAACAAAATAGAAGATGTTTACATGCCTAACATCACGTACTCCCAGTATGGCCTTAACTGAAATCAATGGTTCTTACTCTGGGAAGAAATAAAAAATAAAAAATGTTATTTACTAGAACTGCCACTGTTTCTGAATCAAGGTCAGAAACTAGATACAGTGTTTCTATTATCAGGTCAAACAGAACTGAACTGAATTTCTGGAAATTGTCAAATGCAGTAAACAAAGTTACCTTACGATAGCATGTAATGGAATAAAACAAATTTAAAACTAACACACAAATAACTAAATTACATATACATAACAATATTGGTTTCGGAGAGTAAGAGAGAGGAAGACATACAGACAGAGAGACCGAGAACGAGAATACCTCTATATAGATCTAACTGCACTTTTCCGTATGTAATTCCCACTTTTGAGTCAACGATGTACTTAGGTTGCTTGTATTTTGTAAGGTTTTTCTGGAAATTTCCTTTTAGAATAGCGTGGGCCCATAGATTACTGGGTTTCAGATTAGTCCACGTCGTAGGCTGAACATCGCTACATGTAATATTTGGAGGAGTTTCCACTGTTTCTAGTACCGTAGTTAGCCTCAAGTGATTAACCAGAATATCAGTTTCTTGGATTACTGCAACATAAAATAACATGCAAAATATGTGTCAATAAATAAACAAACTTGGCTAATTACATAGGATACTAACCACAGTTTCTTTATTATTGCTTCATTTACATGTACACACTTGAAGTAATGAAGATAAAAGTTTATAAATAAACGATTGCCAAATAATAAATTTTTCATCTTATAAACTACTTTTTCTGAACAATGATTTTGGAAGTATGCGGCCTGGGGAAATTTTACATTCGCATGTCCACATGTTACATGAAAGACGTTGTGCACGTGTTTTTAAACACCGATTATGAATACGGTTGTACCGCTCAACTGTTATGCAAGTAACAGTTTGAACTGTATAACTGATCATCTTTGCGTGCACGAGTCGTAACGTGCAACTTCACCTGTTAGGTTTTAGATAAAAACATTAAGTTATACGATGTCCGGAATCTAATGAGCACTGCTTCAAAGACCCGCAAGACAGTCTTAGAAATTTAGCATGTGTGGGTGTAGGAAGCACTAAAAACGTGCAGTGGAGGGATGATTGTGATCAGAAAATAAATTATAAATAACTTAAATGTCCCAATACTGCTAATTAGTTGAAATTTCTAGCAATTTCGCCAGAGAAATTAAAAATTTGTTGTAATATTCAGATAAAATCTCAGTCAAGAATACCACTACTTTACTAAATTTGTCGTGATATTAGAGATGCTATTCCAGTTCGAG
The DNA here is from genome assembly GCA_016617855.1 of Megalonaias nervosa. Taxonomy (NCBI): domain Eukaryota; kingdom Metazoa; phylum Mollusca; class Bivalvia; order Unionida; family Unionidae; genus Megalonaias; species Megalonaias nervosa. The sequence continues at coordinate 20,566 of JAECUM010027019.1, read as the reverse complement.
ATTTAATTATAAATATAAATAAATATCCTATTTGTGCTGGTTAGTATGTGAACGAACGAGACAGATATTTACTTTGGTCACAGTCTGGTCCAGCGAATCCATCTAGACATGTACAACTAGCATTCGTTGTATCTGAGCAATTTCCTGGAAAACAACGACTTCCTTTTCGCCAGGAGCAAGCCTCTGGAAACAATGAATATAAACAACTGACGAAGGTTCCAATTACAAGATTCTTAAATAAGTTAGACTATTAGTAAATCATGGATACTTTGCTTTCAAATTACTTAAAGAAAACAAAGTTATAATTTACTGAAGGTCATTTCCGACTTTGAAGAACATAACGCTTCAGACAAATGAATATCTATCGGAAGAATGGTTGGCTATTCGAGATTTTTGAATACGTAAATACTCTGGCATACATTACGGGCAAAATAATGGTATATATCTGAGAAACAAGTCGGCACTGATAATCATATCGAAACAATTGTTTCGCTTTTTACTTTTCAAATAAGTACTCGTTCATTCTTGGAGACAATATCATTATTTTCTACGTCATGTAAGAAGCATTGTTACTTTGATGAAAATAGTTCCTAAGTTTCAAACAGGTCTAAAGAAGATGCCAACAAAGTTTAAGAAAGATCTGCTATTGGGGATTGGCTCTAAAATTACAGAAATATATCACATATCTTGCTGTGACTATTGTATTTATTATCCGAACGAGACATATCAATGACAATGTTTGTTCATGACGATTGCTCAGCTTCTCAAAACGATGCAAGCTTAACTGAGTGAAAACAAAGTTTGCTAATCTCATTGAAAAGGCAAAAACCTTGTCATTATCAGACGTGACTTGCTTGAATATCACTTGCAGCTTTTTGTCCGTTTTCAGTTGCTTATTTACTGATATTTAGTCCCAGGAAAAAGGCACTTACTCGATTAATGAAAACTATATGCACGCAGTAGTTGATGATTTCATAGCGGCACATCAGTACAAAAGTGACTATATTGTGCCAAGAAAAGGTTAAGTTCGAAAAATATATAATTCAATTGCACAAACATTTTGGAATCAAAGACCTTCCAAACAAATGTACAATTAAGCTCAACAAAATAAAATATAAAACGTAAAAGTGTTAAACTTCTGTAAAATGTATATTAAATACCAGACAAAGGTAACTCAGGTAAAATTCTTAAATCATGATTACAAGTTGTTGAATAAACGGAATTCACTTACAAAAGCAAACAAAGTTCATACAACCTTTCTTCTAAATACAATCTACACAAATTGTGAAATGATTATTTAATAACTTTTATTATAAATAGTGCAAATGTAAACGAATTACCAAGTTGCAAGAAAATTTATCAAATGTAATTTGACACAAAGCTGCTGTTCTATTAGGTGCTGTTTATGGACTTGTCGACATTTTAATCTTGTTAGTGATGCTATTTTACATTCAATTCAAACGGAGCATTTCAGAGAATTTGTGATATGTTTTTCAAATTACAAATAAAGAAAAATCTCTCCGACAGAAAGAAATATAGTTCAGCATGAACAATTGTGGTTAGCTTGTGAACATAAGGCAGTGAGTTATAGTACAAGGTTGCCAATGGATGTGTAGCCCAATGACCTGGATCACATCTGGCCTTGTAGTGATGAAACTGTCTGAGCACGAGATTTTTACTCAGCCTAAAAAATCCAAGTGTACAAAAATATACATATTCGCTCAAAATATCTTTGACATTTTTAGAACGTTTAGAGATACAAATAATACGATAATACGTAGATTTGTGTAGTTCTAACTTCACTCAGAGATAAGACACATAATATCAAAGTGATTCAAATCTATCGATAAATTCAGTTTTTGTGCTCAAACAGTTTTGTGGCTGTAGGGACTAATGTCTGTGCGTGCGGAATAAAACATCTAAAGAGTTGTCCGAAGTACCCGAGGTGTTAACTTATATCACAGACAGAATCATTCTGTTCGACATAAAGATAAGTATCATCTCATTCTAAGATGTGCTGGTGGTCAATGCTTTCTTATCAATTTTATATTCTTTACGTCTTTGTTGGAAACTTATAAATGCTGTTGATATGTTAAGCCTGGAGTTATTCCCCTACGTAGAGACGTGATAGGAACAATTACATATATGTGCCGACTGCATGTAGATAGTCGTAACAGGAACAAGCATTGTAAACTCCAAGTATTTGTTGCTTGGTATCCTAGACTTACTTTGTAACATATTAGGGTCGGATCAAAATGTCAGGAGTTACATTTGTTTGTCAGAAACGCCTACAGAGGGGGATTGAGTTCCACATTGATGTTAAATCAGAGTTTGTTATGAAGGACATGGTTGCGCAAAAAGAAACAAAAAGTATTTTTCTTAGCCCGTGTAAACAATATATGAATCTGAAGTATTTGGCTCTATATTTAGTAGTTATTTTCATACGCTTTACGTGGTAATAGTGTTATGTATAATTAATTTATATTGTGTACTTAATTTTTCTCCATGCTTGTAAGTTTTAAACAACATGTTTACGTAGCGAGAGTTCAAGGTCAATCTTACTTGGAGTTAGCCTAAGAATTTTTGTTGGATATCTTTACGTTATATTACGTTATAGGTCAAGTTAAACTGTTTATAAATATGGATTTGATAAACATTCATTCCTAGTTTAGGTCTGAGTGAATCCCTTTTGATCAGAATTTACTGATCTGCTCAGATAAAATTCAAGAGGAACTATTTATTATATTCCTGGGAATTGTTAAGTGTTCATTGACATAGGAATAACATATTATTTTGGAAGAAAAGATATTCTGGATTGAGTCGTTGTCTTACATTCCGTACTTTTCTACTTGTGATAAGACCTTCAGGATTATTTGCAATTTAATTCAAAATACTGTTATTGTCTTTTGAATTTTCACTTTGTATTGCAGAGAAATAAATAACTTGATTTAACTTAAATTGTTGGTTTCGCTCTTTCTGATAAATGTATTAAGAGAGAGTCGTAATAATAGCTTTCATTCATTCAACTGACGGTTAAATCAGTGTAATCATTGTCAGTGTGTCTTATATATATATATATATATATATATATATATATATATATATATATATATATAATTTTGCATTGTCTTTCAGAACAATATCTCCTCGTACATTACTTCATTTCTTTTGCCCCTGTTTGCGAAAAATTGATTGCTTTTAAAACTCTTGAAAGGATAAAAGTTTTACCTCTCTCTCTCTCTCACTGTGTGTGTGTGTGTGTGTGTGTGTGTGTGTACTTACGTCTGCATGTCTTTCCACCATCGAGGAACCTGGTGTATGCGTATGCTCCGTACTGAGGCATATATTCACCCTCACAGTATTCACATGTGGTATCACTAGTGTCGGTACAGAGGGGTAGATTGCACTTATGAATCCTAGTGCAAGCTGAAATGAACATATTACGTCTCTTCTGTAGTGTTTGGTATCAGGTTCGTTGTCTACATACCAAAGTAACCAGAAAAGTTAAATCAATTGACCACCATTTTTAGTGTTTTAAAACAACAAAGAAGTTAACACATATTTGTTTTGCGTTAAAAGTCTAAAAGATGTTAAATGGAATCTTCTTAGAGGTTGTTACGACCCTGTAGTTAAATTACATATGTGTTAAAATTTAAATTCTTCTAATTCTTTGTTTCATTTTTATTTATTTTTTTTATGCCACTAAATGTTATTATTATTATTATGGTGATGATTATGTTAGCAAGGTCTAATAGTTTGTTAGAAACATCGTATTTATTTAAAACGTAAATGTGACTCGTGTAAGCACGATTTTTGTATGACGGGTTTTGCGTAGCAAGTAAACATTCAGCAGTAGGTGTGTAAATGATTGGCTGATACTTGTTTAGGCTTTCGTAATGTCCAGATGGATTGCGAAATCACACGTTTATTTCGTGCATGTGTACATGTAATGACGCATTAGCTTGTTTTAAATGCTCAGTTACCTGTAAGAAATATTTAGTCATAGAGTCGTGGTCATAGTCGTAGTCAGTTATACTTGAGAGTCACATCATAACATCTTACAGAGTTTTTAATACCTTAAGGAAAAGGTATTTCTGTGCTGGAAAGAGGTGTTTGTTCATTCGTACGTGTTAGGAACAACATGTGTGTTGTTAGTGGTGGTAGCTGTATTTCATCTACTTTCTAAGTAATTATTTTCCCTGGAGAACAACACTACTGGCTTTGGACAAAGACATTTGATGAAATTATTTCTAAATCGGAACAGAACAATACAAATTGTGCTTTACAGTGAACATTCTGGACATTTTGTGTTAGCCTTCGTCCGACGTCATCATCCGCCATCTTGGAACGGAACTGAGATTCAGACTATCAATTTAGAACTGTTCACAGGACTTATGTGTTTTCACAAATTTAGAACATATTTTTGGATCTTCGTAAATCGTAAGTCTTGTTTCACATATTTCTTTTCACCGTGTTTTCTAGGGAAATAAATTATCTTTGTTAAAATTTACAAAGCTTGTTGTCTTCATTCTTTCTTTGTGTTACTTTGAACGAGCCGATACGTAACAAGGTATACATGAAACAAAACTCAGCTATGATATTTAGTCGGCTTTTTATTTTCCCTGACTTTCAATGAAAATAGGATGATTAAAAATTAAAAATGCCATTCATTTACCATTTTGGAATTAAAGAAAAACGAACCGATGCTGACATGTCTTCAAACAGCTGAATTTTATTTTGGATTCTATACTCACCTTTGCAGTACCCATGAATCGAATAGTAACCTTTATTGCAATTGACACACGTGTTGGCAGACGTACAAGTGCCGCCAGTAGCTGAAACAATACGCCCGTCCCCGAATTTAACGTCACCTTCATTTCTCCTGCAGGCGTATGGATTCCTCATTCCAGCACACAAAGCTATGGCAGAAATATATTATTACACTTAAAAACATTACTTTATACTTCATACGTAATACCAAGTATATTAATTCATAAAAATAAATTAGCGCCTCCAAAGACTGTCAATTGGGGACGAAAGAACGACATTTTACATGTCATTATGTGAGCATAGCATTTAAATAAACAAAATATGTACTTGGATGTAATTTCCCCTTATATTTAGATGGTCTTATGAGAGCATCTCAAGGGACTTCTGAAAGTTAATAAGCGAATTTGTCAGTATTGCTGCTTGCATTGTAACAATTTAATCAAGCTTACATATCCACAACCTTATTTCTGTACATTTTCTCTATTAATTTATAAATTTATATATTTGTAACTTTTATAGATAAAGATCAAACTGAACTATGCGTCCTCCCCCCCCCCTTTAAATATTTGATTATTCTTTCTTCATGACAGATGTGGAAACTGAAAACTGTGAATACTCAGTAAGTTTTAGAATTAGTTTGGCATTCACAATGAGAATACAGATAATTTAAACAAGGTTTATTATTTTAATGATTTTAAATATGTATTTAACCAAAGCAGTATATGCAATTCTGATCATTTACTGCAGTGAAATATGAACAACTGTGCAAAAATAAAGAAAAAGCAAAGGCGGTAAAACACAACCTTGGCGTACGCCCAAAGGGCCATTAAACACATTGGTAATAAGAGTGTTCGATTTAACACAAGCTTTTACATCATTATAAATTGCCTTAATGATTCTTTAGATTTTTCAGCTAATATTTTAACTAACTGGCTTTGGTACAGTAAACGGCTCTGTCTTATCAAAGGCTTTTTCATAGTCAATAAATACCGCATAAAATCTACCCTACGTTTTCTTAAATATTCACAAATTAATGTATATAATATAAAGATATTATCTGCTGTAGAACACCCGCTCTAAATCCTGCTTGATCTTAGCCCTGTAATTCGTTTACCTCCACCCATTCATTTATTCTGTTATTTAAAATCGATGTAAACATTTTGATAAATACAGGTAACAGACTAATGCCTCTGTAATTGGAAGGTTCATTTGGATCCCCTTTCTTCTGAGTTGGTATGATGATAGCCGTTGCCCAATATTCTGGATAATATCCAACATCGAATAGTTTATTTGATAATATTGTTAATATTGGTGTTATGTCGTTCGTACTTATAAAGAAGTCGCTGGATAGAGCATCTCTTCCCCCAGGTTTGTCAGGTTTCAGTTTAAATGCGGTAATATGGAAAGATATGAAAGCATTTTCTATGAGGAAAGACTGTGTCAGAGTTGTAACGTTAACATCAAAAATTCCATTTTATTACTGCTTGTCCGCTATATCGAGAAATACGAAGAAAATATTTAGCCACCTTTGTATCTAAAAATTCAGCTTTAGACAAATTAAGGTCTTTTATACGAAGTGATACCTCTAATTTAGCAATGTTGGCTATGTTTACCTTAATTAGAGAAACCGTTTTATCAACGATTCTAAATAAGACTTTAGATCAACATCACAAAACTTGCTGCAAGCAAGTTTTAGGGTTCCCCTTAAATTTGTTTGTGTGATTACTGTGTAATATATATTTTTATCTCACCCAAATCGAAAAATGCAATAATGAATACTTTCATACGATGTTCTTTTGTTACGTACTATAGCATCTTTTTGTACCGCATGATTTATGGATTTGTATCATGGACCAGTGGCCTATATTATAAATAAACACTATTATTACTATTAACATGAACATTTTTCACTGTGCTAAAGAAAATGATAATTGCATGACTAACCATGATCAAAGCATTTGAACCGCCATTTTTATACCGTAAGAACTCTGCTTCTAAAACTGTTTTATACAGAGTTTTTCACCACTCGATGACATACATCCATTAATCTATCGTTACAAGCTAATATCCTCTTATAATTTCCATTTTCGAGGTGTTGAAATTAGTTTACATGATTCCATGAGATAAGGGCCAACTTAAGTTAACAAAAGATAATCCCATAACTGCCATTGATGTTGATAGTTTAGATAGTTTCAATAAATAGTTTTATGGGGTTCCAAAATAAAATGACATGAACATTATAATACTTAAAAGGGCCATAGTTGCAGATAACAAGCACATAAATAAAAAAAAAATGCTGCATTTCTTTGGAAATTATATAGATCTAAAATATTTAATATTCCAAAAGTTCGCTTTCATAAATTACAAATTTCGCTTAAATTTAGCTTTTATAAATATAAAAATCTCAGCTATGTTAGCGATTCTATGTGATTGAGTCCATTTTGAATTAAATTTATTACTAGGAAATGTGCAAAATAGCATTTTATGGTGTGGATTAGTAACCATAAGGAAAAACAAATTGTTTTATTCCATTGTCACTTGTATCAAATAAGAGTTCGTGTTTTCTTTTCAGTGATTTAAAGCTGATACTGCTTACTTCCCTCTATCCATTTGAAAGAAAATATATGCCTGTAGATTCAATGTTTGTTGGGGTCAGTACACATATCCATTCAGCATATGTATGAACGAAGCCATTATTAATTTATTGAGTTATAGCTGAACGAGATAATAACAAGTTTTATATTTATTTATTTATTATGTTCCTCATTGGGGTTTGGTTAAGGATGGTGTGCAAGCTTAGACTTTTCTAGAGCAAATTATTGTTTCTCAAAATCCTCTATACATAACCACTCTTTCAATATGAATTTGAGTTACATAACTTCTGATTTTATCTTCGCATTATAACAATTAATAATGTAGATATCGCTTTCTCCCTAAAGAAATATTTTGTGGATTAACCTGCTTATTTCCTGTTTATTGATCTGCATCGACTTGCATATCTAATTTCGTTCCTTACCATCTTTTCTTTGTATATTGTATGCTGTAGATTATGAGACATTGTTGTTTATTGTACTATCCGCCGTTCGATTCAATTAAATGAGAAAAATGTATCATCTGTCAGTTTGGAAGGAATGAAGACATTTTCATAATCTATATGATGCAGTTAAATTGCGAAAAAGAAATCATTACTTAAAGCAAGACAAAAACCTAAGGGCAGCAATCGGAATTATTAAAAAAATATAGACTTTTAAGTGGTTTAATTATTTATTTATAGTAAAGAATACTTGGTTGGATGCAAACTTTCAAAATTTATTGAGTAGTGCTATCAAGCAAAATGCATGCAAACAAAATTCAATCAGCTCATAACCTTATGTAAAAGCATACTGGAAAATCTGCAATACATAAAACACTTTCCTGAAAAATAAGCAAAAGAATGTAATAGCAAATAAGATTTTAAATGTTGATTACAAACTAACCAGCATAACGAATTTCACCTAATTACTGAAAGATTTATCATTGCTGTTGAATGATGACAGAAGCAGACTTTGGGATCTTGCCATATTGCCTTTACAATATTATTTACATAAATACGTTGCAGTAGTTGTAAAAATATTCTGTGTAAACAGTAAAAAAATATATATCACAATTCCATCACCATATTTTAAATAAGGTTAAGTTTTAACTGCATCGTAAGAAATAAATATTCATATATACATGGTTGAACATACATTTAAACATTACAATATTATAAATGCACGAATAATAGCAAGATGCAAGTGTACTGATAAAGGTCGATATATAATTATCTATCATTGTCGATATATTTCGACGACGACGACGACGAAGAAGATGATGATGATATGATCTAAATAAACATCTACTGTTCCAGGTGTATCTTTAAATGTTGATGACGATGATTATCAACTACCAGTCGCTACCTACTTAGGATACCACTACTACTGGCGATGGCTAAGCAGGACTTGAATAGTAAGAAATATAACTTACAGCTCATCATGAAAATGAGTGAGTTTTGGGGTAAATGCTAGCAAGTACCTACCTCTGAACTAAGGTCTGTGTTTTGCAACCTTCTTTTACATTGACTTACCCACCATGATCCCTGCTCATCAAGATCAACGTGGAACGTCTCTGATGGTCCGATTTTCAACGACTTCAAAGTTGAGTCACCTCGTAGCATCAAGCATATATGCTGTCAAACCTTCATACATGCATCTATCCATAAACACGATTCTTCACATTTTCATCCGCATTTCGACAAAATTCACATGAAAACGTATTTTATACAGATCCCAGTCGACCGATCTTAAAACACAAGCTTATTCAGTAAATTCCCTCTGGATAGGAACAAAACAGATGCCTTCATATAAATGGTGGCAGTCACAATTCATCTGATTCAATAATAGGTCAATCAATGTTAATGGCGTGGTTCGGTGTAATACTTTAGAACACTACTCTCCGAGGCGAACTAGGCCCACTGTAACCATTTTGAACAGAGGGACCACAATAGTCAATGTCAAAAGCTATTGAAGACGTTGTGATAAAATTTGTATCCAAATTATGCATACAAAGGGGTTAAGGCAATGTTTAAGAACTGAATTTAACAAATATTCTAATGAAATAAAATATACATACGAATGTTACAGCTTTTGCCGTCTCCAGATGCCCAGCCGTCACAGCATCTATACAGTGTGGTGGTTATTGACCTATCAAAAACAAATGTAACGATATATATATATATATATATATATATATATATATATATATATATATATATATATATATATATATATATATATATATATATATATATATATATAATCACTTTTGCTAAGCCCAGCTATAAAGTCATGTATAAGCTATAATATTACTGCGGCCATGTGTTTGATGTGTTACGTGTAGGCTCGTACAAATGTAACAGACGAAAAGAGTGAAGTCAACAAGCTTTGTATATTTTAACAAAATAATTTATTTCCCTAGAAAACAATGTAAAAATTGGAAAATGGGACTTACGGTTTGTGAATATAATCCAAAATTTAATCCTAAGAATGAAAAATACAAGTCCTATCACTAAATAGTTCTATTAGAATCCAGGTTCGAATCTCGACGACGTACAAATATGGAAGGCGATGACGTCAGATGTGGTCCAATGTATGAATATCAACAATTCCTCAATTGAATCACAGTTTTTGTTTCCGAATAATTCCAGAATAAATTTCCATGAATATCTTTCAAAATTTTTTATAAGAAAGTCAACTTGTTGAGTTTCCAGGAGAATAAATTATTAAATCCAAAAATCAGATGAAAAACAAACAATCTGGCAACAAATAAAAATAACACCTTGTTCCTTCAAGATGTTAAAACGACTCTCCCAGAAAAATATTAAGAATGAGTATTTAAACCCCAAAAACATCATTTCAAGTCTCGCGAGATGGGTCATGTGGTCTGTTACTACAAGAAATCTATCACGTACGCCAGTGTAGCCCCACTTAAAAACCAATAATAAATAAACGTTGTTTACACATGGTGATCACGCAAGGAAAGTATGGCCCTGATACTGACCAATCATTTTAACTGCCTGTTTACGTTCTTGCCAGCCCAAGACGAACTAGGTTAACTAAAAATAATTCTCATGTAACACGTTTTACGTCTTAGATAAACAATATTTTGCTAAAAAAAAAAATATCGAATTACGAAAAAAAGAATTTCGAATCCGATGAAAATATTCATTACAATAAAATGTAATGAAACAAAAATAAAATAAAAAAAATTTCAAAACTAACACACAATTTAATTACATATACGTAACAGATGTCTAAAGTTTGCCGCGGGCTAGTGTTAATCTCTTACGCAAGGTTACATGACCGGCCGGAGACCGGAAAACTTGAGTCGGCAACAGGCGATAGACCGCACCGTTTGGCAAAGGCTTGTAGTTATATGAATTATGTGTTGCAGCTTAGTCCTAAGATCAGAGGCAAGCCAGCGGGGTAAACGGGGCATATATTCTTATCCGTACCCACGTTGACAGATAGCGAGAAGAACATTGTCGATAAGTTTGATTGGATCGGTTCACAGCGACATCCAATCGGAATTGAGATAGAGGGTGTGATTACAATTCGATGCGAATTATACCTTCCAACTTGTAGACTAAAATTTAGTTACCCATAGACAGATTGTTGAGCAATAGGGTTACTCCGGGGAAGCAGAGAGAGAGAGAGAGAGAGAGAGAGAGAGAGAGAGAGAAGAGAAGAGAGAGAGAGAGAGGTACTCGTAAGAGCTGCAGGAGTCCATCCATAGAAATCCACAGGATTCAACCTTCCGTTCTTTCTTATATCCACTGTAAGAGCAGACGTTACTTCCCCTGAAGAAAAATGTAAAACCTTTACTTCCTCTTAATATAGGACAAATTTAATGCTAACAATTATGGAAATTTGTTTAAATAAATATTGACAATTCATTTACATTTATTTCGAAAGAAAATCAAATTGTATCACATTTGGAAGTGAAAACTGGTAATATTGGGAAACAACACTTTCAGGTATCTGTAAATATACTTCATGCATTAATAATAACGAATTTTTAACAATGATATCATTCAATCATTATAGCCAGTAATTAAAATGTAAAAAAAAATAATGAAGATGCATGGTTATTTTGTGCAAAGCTTTTTATATATTGTTGTTATGGTTTGTACGTCATTTAAAGGACATGACCGGGAAACATTACTTCATTACATTTTTAAAGTAAGTAAAGATATTTTCACTTGATTGCATGGTATATGTTGTCCACGACAATGTCTAGCAGACAAAGGTTTAAATTGTATGACTTCTTAAGTTGTAATTTTCTCCTGCCGTAAAAGTTACTATTGAGATAAGATATTATTGTCTTTATTTTCAGTGAAGTTGATGTTTTAAAGATGGGAGAATGACAAATCATTGCACATAGTGACATTTAGTTTAATCCAGTAAACATTCACAGATATATCGACTGAAGGAACGTAAGTAGTACCTAGGCTTGAATATTGATACTCAAGGTCATATGGCAGGAAAAGTCATGATTGCGATGGCGTTCTACCCAACATAACTGGATTGGGGGATATGGCGGGATTATTTATCACAATTAAAAATATACCTCCTTTTGTGTAATTTTGAAGAAGACTATAATTTCTGATGTTGTTATATAAGGTAATACAATTTAGCAGAAAAACATGTCCGATTTCTTTTTCAACAATATGCATTTGCATTCTCTATCAAATCATGCTTAATCACCACGCAGTCCCTCTTGTTTCTGCTATGATATCGAATTGTCTGAATGGACCATAATACTCTTCATTAATAACTTAGATTTATGTATGACGCATTTGTACTGATATAATGAGTTCGCTTGATTGCGTCATGTGCATTTATCTTATGTGATACTTCTCACTTCCAAAAAACGATAAATTTCAAAAAATATGAATTCTCTTTCTTTCTCAATAGACGAAATATGCGGTCTGCAGTCAATGCTGGCTCAGATTTAGGTATCAAAATTGTATAACATTAACTTCAGAAGTTTTGCAGTATGAGCCTTTAGCGTAAAAGGAGTATTTTAGTATGAGATGATCAATTAAACGAGGCTTGGCAGAATAAATATTCTCATATGCTTTATTGATACGTCTTCCACTTACCCTTTAAACGATTCTCCGTCAGCAGTCGGCTGTCTTGAGCCGTCATCGACTCTTCCCAAAAACCAGCCAGCGCCCGCCACTAACCCAATGCAATAAAGGGCTATTAAAAGGAGGACAATCACTTTCTTCATCTTGCATCCCGCCTACTTAACGGGTATTATATCATTCCCCCTCTAACACGCTTTGGAATTTTAGCTCACCAGGCAGTGGGCTACAAGAGTAAATGTATGACAATAATAACACTCAGCTATATGCATATTTGTCCTATCTTATCAGGCTACTCGCTTCCTATTGGCCAGGAGAAGTCGACGAATTTATCTGATTATTAGATCCCGCATAGCATTTTTTGCTGTTGCTACTAGTTGTAACCCATATTAAATTAACATTGCATTGTAAAGATATGCAGCTGTACGTATAAGATTAAGATATATTTTCGTTGCAAGGCACAATAAATTTTTAGAAATTTAACTTGAATATCGAGGCTACTATTTTCAGTTCAAATTAGTTTACTCTACTGTCGAGTGGGATTTCCACTCTCTATATACGCATTTGTCGAGTAGGGTGTGCAGATATATGTGTCCATGCACGCACGCACGCACTTACGTGCGTATGTAAGTACGTATGTTTGTATGTATGCATGAATGCATGCATGCATGTACGTACGTACGTACGTATGTATGTATGTATGTATGTATGTACGTATGCATGTATGTATGTATGTATGTATGTATGTATGTATGTATGTATGTATGTATGAAACCAAGATAAATAAGAATTAAACTATGCAAACTTAGTCCGAGGTATTTGCTTGTACTGCAAGATAGTCCCCAGACGAGGGAAAGAAAATAAATATAAAATAATTCTGATATCTATCCGTATGACAGTATTTATCATTCGGCAAAAAGATAATAATTGCACACTTAATATTTTGTAAAAGAAATATCAAGTCTTCAACCGCCTTTATTTATTTATTTATCTATCTATCTATCTATCTATCTATCTATCTATCTATCTATCTATCTATCTATCTATTTATTGCGAACACTATTTTAAACATATTTCATATAGAACTCTTGAAAATGGAAGGATTAAATATTGATGTTTCTGGTGAAAACGGCCAACTACTCCAAACCATGGACATGGGTTGGTATAATTTCATGCATTTATTGTTAACTGGATGGTTTAAATTGTAAAAGAAACAAAAGTAATAGTTTTACCGATTGTTCATAATCATTTCACCTGTTGTATTGAATTGGGCCAAACAAAGCAAAGCAAACCCCAGTCATTAAAGACTTAATATTTCAAAGCTATGTTAAAGTAATACTGATGTTTTGTAAAATGTAGCTACAGAAAAAAAAATGAAGGTAAGTTTTGGAAAAGTAAAAAACTCTGCACGATGGTGCTATTTTATATACTTAACATCTTTAACATAATGGCGATGTTATTGAACCAGTTGATATTTAAGTTTTGAAGAGGTATATTCAACCACACAAGTCTGTTTAAAGGTCGATGGTTTATCTTTAACTGTTAACTGTTCGATACACACAATGTCTTTCAGTTCAATGAGTATTACAACTTCACTTGTATTGATTTTCGAAATCATAGGAAAGGATAATTCCTGCACCAAATAAGTCAATGGTAATCTACAAACACGGCTAGAAAAGGTAAACATGCCGGTCGGAAATATTTTGTTTTGGTGTTTCTTTTCTTGCAAGCACTTTACCTGAGTGATCTAGCACAACTAATGTCTTGAAGTACTAGACGAACTTAGGTTCATTATCTCATGCAATCGATTTATCTCCCCTTCAATTCAAAAGTATAAATGTCATTATGCTAGTCTTACTAGGCAACAAAAATAAAAATGTAATTGATCTCTATTTTCGCATAAAACTTGATGTTCAAGATCTTTGATACGACATTGTCGCAAAATTAAAAGTCTTTTATTTCTGATCACTTTAAAAAAAGAAATGAATAATGTATTCTACAATGTTTCAGACCCAGTCTACAAAATATCCAGACCTCATCGCCGATATGAATGCTTCGAAGCTTATAATTTATATATTGGTGTGTCACCTGCCAGGAATGTGGCCTTGAGTGTAACTTTGTGTCAAATGCACCATAAATCATAGATCTATCTATTGAAATATATACGTGTGTGTGCATGTGTGTGTGTGTGTGTGTGTGAGAGAGAGAGAGAGAGAGAGAGAGAGAGAGAGAGAGAGAGAGAGAGAGAGATTTGTGTAATGGTCAATGAGGGCGAAATTGCAGTATGAAGTAGGCAATAGAGATGTTCAAATATAACGTTAACGTTAACTGAACATGCGGAGTTCCTGTTCATTTACACATTCCACATTCACGTACACCGTGCTTAAAACTGCAAAGACTATTTTATTACGTACACTTGCCTCTATCAGACTGCAAGTAGCTTCCTGAAAGTATCATGTTCAAATATTTCATGAAAGCAAATAAAGTGATTAGCAGAGAGAATTAATTCGGTTATAAAGCATTCTTAAAACGGCGGTTGGTTACGAACGTTATAAAAATCTGTGTGTGTGTGTGTGTGTGTGTGTGTGTGTGTGTGAGAGAGAGAGAGAGAGAGAGAGAGAGAGAGAGAGAGAGAGAGAGAGTACATAATAAATGAGTATTCTACCGCTGCACATTAGCATGTTAGAATGAATGAATGAATGAATGAAGAGGAAAGGATGAGCAAAATCAATGGATGATTTTTAAGGACTTCTTGGGGGAATGGACAAACAGTAATGTAGTTTGAGTTGAGAATAGTGGACTTGAAGCAAATATATTTGGGAACTGTAGGACTTGAACAGTGAAATTTAGATATTTGCAAGAATTACATGACTACGGGTAATAATATTCGTGGCTCGAGAAGACCATGGTGTTGTTTGCAAAATATTTATGTTCTTCTCATATTTAGTATTGGACTTGATATGTCAAGCAAATGATTTTTTCAGTAGACGAGTCATTTGCATGGTATAAAGCATTTTTCTAGGCTGGTTAATAAATATAGATTTAATTGTTCTAAGACCCTAATTGGTGGCAATATAAAATATTTTTTACGATGGATCTAATAACACGGTTATGTGGTATGCATTCCTTGCTTGCATAACCATATTTTCGGCACTGATAAATTGTATAATTCAAGTTCATATTTAGTGTGTGTCGTGGTCTCCATCTACTAACAACTGCAAAGGTAATTCTTGATCCAGACTGAGAAGTTCTTATAGGATAATTGATACTCTTTATCACTCACAAAGCAACTAATCCTTAGTTAGTGTTATCAAAAAGGTCAAATATGTCGAATGTTTCCTGAAAATCAATGAATACAATGTTAACAAACAGAGACGCAATGAACAGTTTTTGATATTTGTATTATGTCGATTTCAACTGAAATATATTTTGACAAATTTAAACAAACAGAATTATTTCATTGTATGAAAAAGGAATTCTAATATTCAATCATCTTTCCCACCTTGTTACCAAAAGTGTAAAATCTCAGTTAGATGGACATTCAGGTAAAATACATTGAATACTCAGTAAAGAACTCTTACATTGCTTGTATTGTGCTGGGATATTGCCAAATGAACCAACATGCAATGAAAGAAACCCCTTCCCTATCACTTTAGATAAAGAAAGCACACTAACACTTGTTTGACATATCAGGCTGGCCTCTCAATAAATATATATTCTGACCAAGTTTCATGAATCACTCTAGCTAAAATGAATCGATAACATACCTCGTGCTCCGCTTGCGGACATTGAAGACCTAATTCCATATACCATTTTGATTAGTGAAAAATATTATGTCAAAGTTTTAATCGTATGAGCTATATTTTACGCACCATTAAAAAAAAATATAATAAAACTTTATTCTGCTTAATCTTACCGTGTGGAAATACAACTAGTTTCGTATGCACCTTTAATGTGCCTTATGCAGCAGCATTCATGATTTTATAATAACATATCGTTCTTTCAATCTTAGGTCCTTATGCATTTTTATTTGATCTTCTATATGTAGGGCACACTTGGCGATTTAGAGATCATTCTGAAAATTTCGAAGTCCAATATGGAGATGGCGAAATTAATAGAGATCTCATGACTAATTGGTTAGAAGAAAATAGACTGTTTCACAAACCATCTTGCTCTCTTTTCGAGAAAGGCAATGAGAATTTGTGGAATAAAATAAAAATCGACGCCCTGTAAAGAAAATGAAAATATATTTTTGAAATCAGGATTTCGTTAGTGATTGAACGAATGGTCTAGTAACTAAACCAAAAGTTACAAAATAAAAGATATAAACACACACACACACACACACACACACACACACACACACACACACATATATATATATATATATATATATATATATATATATATATTAAAAATAACATGGCTTTTAAAGTGTTGTATTTATAGGTTACTGCATTTGTATGGGAAAATATGAACGAGTTTTTCGGATGGTTATACTGCACGACCGAGTTCATATTTTCCCATACAAATGCAATAACCTTTTAATTATATGCTCATTTTCTTATTCTACACAAGGCTTAAATATATAAACAAAAATACACTGCAAGAAACAAAATAACTGAATGTATGCCGTATTCCTAACTAAATACACAAGCGTAGCTGCATCATTACACAACAACATTATTAATGCGCACGTAACTTCGCCCAGACAAATTTGAAGTTAGTAGCGCTAGACGTAAGTTTCGAAAGAAAATGGCGTTTGATCTACTTAAAATTGAAATTTGGAGTAATATTGTTAATGAATGCGCATTACAACAACTTTTCCATTTGATCTGGAGTGAATACGTTTGGTATTTTTGTCGATTCGACGCAATTTCGTGATTATGGTCTGGATTTATCTACATGAAGTAACGTACATCGGATTCCAGCAGCGTCTGCCAATTTAATCGTATTGAAGTGTGTTGACATCGGCATGCTTGTTTCTGTTCTGTCATTGAATGATTCAGATCATAATGTGGGAAAAATATGAAGTCTTTCAATTGCAATTATCGAAAAGACGCTGGGGAATTTAATGTTTATTTCATTTTGAGTGCAGTAAGGAGGATGTAACTGCACTTGGAATAAACTCGAAATTACAGTACAATTTCGAAATGTGTAATCAAGCTTGAGAATCCATGACATGGCTCATGTAATTCGGATTTGCAGAACTACTAACATTTGGAGGAAATTCAGGATGTAAAATTGTAAGTATATTTTTGCCATTTTTATTACCAGCTAAAGAAGACAGTTTATGTCTTATAACTTGCATGTTATTGTAAGGACCCTGACTGGCGTCTATAGCTAGCCTAAATCTGAAACATTGTATCAAAAAAGTTAGCGCGGAATGTGCCAAAGCAGTTGTATGTGTCAGTCCACTAAACATCTGCTTTAGTTCATTCAGAAACAAATTGTTTGTTTACAATAGAAAGTAGTTCCTTTATTCGCGAGAATGCAGTATATAATCAATGATACAAGGTTGCAATAGCCTGTCGACAATATGCGGTAAATTTTTTGGTTAAAAGGCACACATATTCTAATGTATTTAATGCTTTATTGTTGTTGCTGTTGTTTCTTTAACCTATTATAATGTTCTAAAAATCTGTTATTATTATTAATTAAATATGAAAACGTCCAAAGGCCTCTCTCTCTCTCTCTCTCTCTCTCGCTCTCTCTCTCTCTCTCAAATACAGGATAAGCGTTACACAAACTGAAAACAGCGACACGATCTTCTTCTGTTTTGATAACTTCCAGTAGCACTGTAAACACAGTTATATTATGCCGAGGAAATGGGAGCTATGCGCCTTTTAAACGGACACACTAAGACAGCGGACACTGGCTGCGCAGGGTGGGTAATAAAATTTAATACATTTGAAACTTACGTTACAGCGACCTGCCTGACAAGCAATACATCCTTATTGTTGACTCATTCATTATTTTTTATAGCTGTGCTTCTCTGAACCAAAAGGTAAACATTTGTTGTAATGATCAAATAAACTATTCACTTTAGTTGCTGCACGTAGGCAGCATATTTAAAGTCATTAAAATAAACGGACCTGTCAGATCATGAACAATGAGGGAACGACAGAGTCTATGTATAGAACGCATGCAGATATACAAATTACAGTCAATGAAGATAACATTGTTATAAGCAGCATCAACCCCGAAAACAAGATACTTTAACAGTACAGTGTGGGGCAGGAATAAATAACTTATTTGTCCTGGATCAAAAACACATTATTGCATTCTGATAAATTCACAGTATAAATTGAAGCTCTCGTGGATTCCAGTTTTAATCTGCATAGTGTGGCTCAGTTTATGGAGTAACTTCTTTGGAATCAAGCATAAGAACGGCTTGATTAGACGCAAAATCCGAAATCATTAATACATTTCAAAAGACCAAATTTTTCAGTCTCGGAAAAAAAAAAATACTTGTTTCAAATGGAATAGATATTGCCTATTTGGTACTAAGTTAAAACAATTTATGACAATTTATGAAGCATATATTATGAGTATAAATTATACTGTTTTCAGGGTCAGACGACAAACAGTATATATAAAGTCGTGATACTTATACAAATATTAATCTAAAGTGGCAACAAATGTACAGGGTTAAGAAAGCAAATATAATATATCAAATCGAAATAATGGTTAAACGGACAGTCTTCCTACTCATAAAAAAGCAAGTAAGAAACATATTTCCCCATAAAAGAGTGTTAGCCATCATGATGATAACCAGTACCATGCAGACATCATTGCCGTGAAAGCATATAAATATTCACCAGCGGAGATAAGATGTTTCTTTTTAAACCACGATTGGTCTGAAAAACTTAAAACGTAAAAGGGAAGATGATATACATGTTGTTTTCATTTGGACATCCAAAACCTCAAAAGATAATGTATAACAAGGGAAAAGAAGATCTTATGGGTTTGCTAGAAAAAAAGAAAGCATTAAATATTTTCACCATTCTCAGCCAAAAGGAGAAAAAAAAAAATAAACAAGCCATACGAAGATGCAGGGTTGATCAGAACCCTAAAGAGCAGAATATGGAAGCACTTAATTAACTATTAAGCAATTCAACGGGTTGGGGATATTGTAACAGTCATCACAAATCAACAGACATGACTCCAGTTGAAACAAGCATGGGAGAAAGTATAGATCAGTCAGAGGTCGCCTAACAACTGATCCATTTCGAACTTCTAAATATAAAATAGATCAAAGAGAATGTCGAAGTACCAAACAAGCATTTAAAAGGGGACCTTTCTAACTTATGGAGGAATTGTTTGAAATGAGACATGTAATTGTAGGTGACCTATATGTTCAGTTGTTTATCAACTTGAAAAGAGATCATAAAGGTGCCATGTTTTATGAACAAGAGTTAACCTCTATACGACAAACAAGTTAACATATGCAGAATTGAAAACTTTTTGAAGACAAAAATAATGAAAGGCAAAATGACGATTTATGTGAAATGAATCATATAACTTCTTGGAATCAGTTATAAATAGTATGTTATTAACTAAATGATGTGTCATAGACACACCTCCCCTGCAGAGACGTTCGTCTACTAGACATAGCCTTCAGCAACGATGTACCAAAAGTCCACCTCTCCGTCGAAGAGGAGTAAAGAACAATATATACACATAGTAATATTAAGAAGCATAAAGCCTTTCAATTCTTGGAAGATAAATTGCCACCAGAATGAAGCTGGCGTGCAAATATCGTTCCAGATGAAAGCATAATGTGTGCATATAAAAAATCATCAGTAACACAAATATGATACAGGTGTATAACGTGGTAAGGCGACTTCAAACTACACAGTGCATTAGTGGAGCAACAAATGATAAGATGGAATTAATAAACAGAGAAAATATTAAGAAGGAGACAGCAACTGCATCCAAGGAGTGCTTTAAAAGACTAATAAATGAAAAGGAATGTGACTGCAAGTTAGAGTAAAATATGCTTGAGAGGAAAGGTGCATAAATGTTGGTGCAGTCATGGGGAAATTTAAACTTTTCTGGAAATTCATTCAAAGTCAACTGAACAGTGAACAATGCACTTCTTTACATGAAGAAATTTACCATGTACAA
>JAECUM010027018.1:0-33578 GCA_016617855.1 Megalonaias nervosa | reverse complement strand
AAAATACATTCACGTCTATCATCACGATGAACATTTTGATGCCATTACCAGTATTACTGCATTCCTGTCATACGGTTATTACTGTGAGAAATGTGACTATGGCTATAACAATCGAGAGCAACACAAGCATTGCGGATCGAAATGTGAGGGATGTTTAGCCTCTAAGCCCTGTATGGACGAAGGACAAGAACGAGTGCATTGCCCAGCTTGTCAGCGCACGTTTGTCAGTCCTACCTGTTACCAACAACGTCTAAAGAAGCAAGGTTCACAGCAGAAATGTGCTTGTCAACTCCTGAGATTGTGCCCTACTTGTGGACAAGGCATACGTGCCAATAATGTCAAGTCGCACGTCTGTTCAGGAAAGAAGCGATGTCACATTTGTCACCAAATCGTGGACTTGGAACACCAATGCTACATTCAAAACTGCCATTCCATACAAGAAGAAGATAATGAGCCGAAGAAGGGAATTTCATCTTTTTTGATTTCGAATGCATGCAAGCGACTGGCATTCACATTCCTAATTTCTGCGTGGCTCACCGAGCGTGTGAGAAGTGCATCCAAGAGCCTATCTTGACTCATTGCCCTCACTGTAGCAAGATTCCTGGAGGAAGTGAACAAATCTTTCGGGGATCGAACACTCTAGCCGATTTCGCCCAATGGATCTTAAACCCTATCGACGAAACGTGGAGTCAAGAGGACATCGAACGTTACGGAGATTGTCATCGCCATGCCACGGTGATGGCTCATAACTTCTTGGGGTACGATGGACAGTTTCTTTTGAGACACTATACTGAACAAAGTACCGAACGTCCGAAAGTGACTTTGAACCGTGCCAAAATCATTTCCATGCAGGTGGGTCAAGTGCAGTTTAAAGATTCGATGAGTTACTTGGCCATGCCTTTGAGTCGCATGCCTAAAACGTTTGGAATGACAGAAATGGCCAAAGGCTATTTTCCACACTTTTTCAATACCGAAGCCAATCAACACGCCGTTCTGCCCCATTTGCCTGAGGCTCACTATTACCACCCCGAGAACGAGAAGCTTTCTACGCATGGTACCAGACTCACGCTTCGGACCCCTTTGACTTTCAGGAAGAAATGTTAAAATATTGTCCTTCCGACGTGGACATTTTACGGCGTTGCTGTGGACAATTTCGAGAACTGTTCATGGAACACGGTGGGATCGACCCTTTGAAAGAAGCTTGCACCATTGCCAAAGAGTGTTCCTTAGTGTACAGTCAAAGATTCATGCCCGAAAACACCCTGGCCGTCATCAGTCCTCAAACGACGAATTTTGTCAAACGTCAATATTCGGTCAAAGCCCTACGCTGGCTACATTACTTGTGTGACAAGGAAGACAAATGGATCCAACACGCTCGCAACGGAGTAGGCGAAAAAGCCATCGGAAGGTATTCAGTGGATGGCTGGGACTTAGAAAACCCCCAGATCGTGTACGAGTTTAACGGGTGCTTATTTCACGGATGTCCTATCTGCTACCCTCAACGTAACACTAAAAATCAGTTTTTACAACGGACAATGGAAGACTTGTACCAGGCCACTTGTCAGCGACGCTTGAAGTTAGAGGAGCAAAGATACCAAGTGGTAGAAATGTGGGAACACTACTACGATCAGCGATTGAAAACCGATGCCGAGTTTAAGCGCATCGTGGAAAGTTACAAACTGGTGGACCCACTGAACCCAAGGGACAGTTTGTACGGAGGACCGACGAATGCCACCTGTTTGCTATACCAAGCCGACGAAGAGAAAGGAGAGGAAATCAAATACTTGGTCGTGTGTTCTCTGTATCCGTACGTGTGCAAATATTGTCACTTTTCCGCAGGACACCCACAATTGCTGACGGAACACATCGACCTGGACAATGTTCGACAATACGAAGGATTGATCAAATGTAAAGTCTTGCCTCCCACGTACTTGTACCATCCCGTTTTACCTCACCATTGCCAAGGAAAACTGATGTTTCCCTTGTGCCGTACTTGTGCCGAAACGTGCAACCAAGACCGACCTTGTCAGCACACTGAGGAAGAACGCGCCTTGACAGGAACGTGGGTCAGTGTGGAATTGTTTAAAGCTCTGGACTTGGGATACCAACTGTCAGAAGTGTACGAAATTTACCACTTTCCCAAGACAGTAAAATACCACAAGGGCGACGAGACTCAAAAAGGCATTTCTGCAGACTACGTGAAAGCCTTTTTGAAACTGAAACAAGAAGCCAACGGCTATCCTTCCTGCTGTCACACTCCTGAAGACCAAACAAAATTCAAAAACAAATACTGGGAGCAGGAAGGGATCACTTTAGACCACGTGGAGAAAAACGAAGGAAGGCGATCGTTTGCCAAAGTGATGTTAAATTGCTTGTGTGGTAAAATGGCAAAACGACCGTGTTTACCCAAGACGGAGTATTTGACAGAACCTTCCCGCTACTTCCAGATGATTCACGACAAAACCAAATACATGAAACACGTGGACGTCCTTCGTGAGGTCTTGATCTTAGTCAATTACGAAGAAGAACTGGACTTTGTAGAAGCCAACGAATTTGGAAATGTCATCATTGCGGCTTACGTGACAGCCCATGCTCGCTTAAAACTGTGCGAAGCTTTAGAACTGTTAGGAGATCGTGTGCTGTATTTTGACACGGACAGTTGCATCTACATCGATCGCCTGGGTCAACCTCACCCTGTCATCGGAGGAGACCATTTGAAGCCTGGACGGACGAGCATCCCGACGACACGATTCTAAGTTTTGCAAAGTGGCGGTCCCAAAATTTATGGCTACGAATACCGTAACCCTCAAGGAGAAGTACACACGGAGTGTAAAGTGAAAGGATTGACTCTCAATTATCGCACCAGTCGACTGGTGAACTTTGGCGTCTTGGAAGAAGCCTTGCAGTCTGGACAGGATGGAAATTTTAATGTGACCACCCACGAACCGCACAAGATTGTACGTTTAACCACACACCAAATCGTTAGCCGGCCCTTGGAAAAAGTCTATCAAATCGTGTACCAGAAGTGAGCTCGGCTTCTCAATCACTTCACTTTACCGTACGGACACGCTGGTATGAAAACGAAATGGTTCCAAGACGATAGTCACCAACAAGAAGGATGACTTCGACACAACAAGAATCGACTGAGAAACCGACAGAGAACTTCAAGTTCAAACCATACCATTTTCCTGTTTTCTTGCCTGACTATTGCAGTTGTGCCAGTCGATTGGAAACGTTCCAAAAATGGCCCACGGATAGGGACGGATTACCTACTGCGAATGTTTTAGCTAGAACAGGATTTGTCTACTTGGGACCTGAGACTGGATTGGGATACGAAGTACAGTGTTTCAGTTGTGGCCTGAAGTTACGTATGGATCGATGTATCTATAAAGATTCAGCTATTATGGAACATACTCAATGGGCTCCACAGTGTCCTTACCTTTCTATGGCATTTCCACCCATCACACTACGGTTCAGGTATGACGGCACCTTAGAGAAGGTAGTACAGTTGTTAAAGAAGAAAAAAAGGAAGACTTCCAAAACTGGTCATAAAACAGGAACGATGTACAAGCTCGAGACTTCATTACTGCTAGTATAAAAAAGGACAACGTCCAAGACTGATAGTTCATTGTGACTTCCATTGCCAAGCGAGAAAGATGAATCCTTTCAAACAGCAAGTATCAAGCAAGAGCAAGCTCGAGTACGATGCTGTGCCTTGCGATGGCAGGGATGCCGTACGCCATGACCTTAGCGATTCAGTACCACATCATGGAAATTTTGCTACGACTGCAGCTACCATGGAAAATGATGCTGTGCGTGTCAAACCTGATGGATGCGAAAGCGATGCCACTCGTTATCGTACACCTTTTCACTTTACTGGTTTTCATGGTGGATGTCATCCTAATGAAACCATGCGGCTACCACCCTACGGATGTCATGTACAACTGAGCAGGCTCCTGCATATTTCACCGTACCCTCATCGAAATGAACCTGTGAAAGATGAATATTCGTTCCCTGTGCGTTTGCCAGAATACTGCGACTATAAAAGTCGATTCCAAACCTTTCGAGGAAAATGGCCAAAATATCTGGGAGGGCCTATCCCCGAAGAATTAGCTAGACCCGGATTTATCTACTTCGGCGAAGGGGAGAAAATCAAGTGCTTCAGTTGAGGTGTGTCACTTCACGAGTGGGAGAAGAAAGATTGCGCTTACGTGGAACATGCTCGATGGTTTCCAGATTTTCACTACCTACCTTTAATGGGACCTCGTCATTGAAGTGGGCATACCATGTCGTGTAAGACACCAGCTACGTGGCTAGGAGTCAAACGTTGGACAACCCCTAGAAAAGTATTTAAACCCCATTTGAAAAATAATATTCAAAGATTACCAAACAAATTACAAGAGAAGATCTACAAGGACATTTGGCAGGGACCTGCCAGAACCAAATCTCAATTAGTGACTGTATAACTTTTATGTCGAAATTAACAAGAGGAAATTGACAAAAGTCAACAAACAAGTCCGATTTCTCTGGATCAAGGTTGCGTTCTTCCTACTATTTCGCTTTAGACCATTTACAGTTGAAGATTTTATTGACATTCTTGATGTTTTCCTGGAATGGCAGTAGTCAGAAATTACTCACTACGTTCATTACTTTCGCTCTAGGAGAAGTGATTGAGGTAAGAGAAAGAGGTATAAAAACAGACTAATATGCCACGACATTTATCATTTGTGATACAGCAGATTCCTTGGATTGAAATCAACGACACTATTCAAACAGTGGAGGATTAACAACACCTATTACGAGAACTGTGTCCATTGAATTGGGGTCGACGTGTAGTGGGTATCTTAGTGACTTGCTTTCTGGGATTTCGTTTACCAGCCGATTCCTTGTGGACTCTTTACGAACAGTTCCTACCACTCCAAAAAGCATGAAAGTGGTCCCTTTAAATATACACGAGAGACTCATTCTGCTCAAAGTTTTGCGCTTTCATCTTGCTACTTCTCAACCTCTAGGGGAAAACAAGATTTGTCAACTTTTAGGCACTGAAGATGTGTACGACGACGTGTGTGTATCTTGTGACTTACACCCTCACTGGAAAGATGTACGTGACTGGAAAAGTTGGGGTTTTGAGGCATGGACAAAAGAAGTGGCACACTATGCCAAATATTTGTAATCCTAAAACATTAAAACGTTCAGTGAAAAAAGAAACTTTTAAACCAGTCTTAGCGACAGTGCCAGAAGAAGAAGAAGTCGTGACCGAGGAAAACCACTCTCTTCAGGACAGGACCGTGATCGACATCCCTGAAACGCCATTCCGGGAGGACACCTGTGTCTCTGTGCCAAGGAGTCTATAGACTCTCAGAATATTACACAGCACCCCTACGATTTCATCTCTTGATCACCACAAATGTTGTACAGAGACTTGTTTATACGTGACATTTCTTACACTACTATGGCAACCTCCACTATCTCTACTCCCTCTTCCTCCACTGTCAAAGTCATTGACGAACATGTAGATCGGACTAGTTGGGAGGCCTTGTATCTTCGCCATCCCTTTAATATGCTCATTGCTGGACCTAGCGGTTCCTGCAAAATCGAATTTGTCAAACGTTTGATCGAACATAAACATCATTTGATCGATCGTCCACCTCAACGAATCGTGTGGTGTTACAAAGAGTGGCAATCGGCGTACATCCTACTGCGAGAAAGTCAAGGCGATTCCATCGTCTTTGTGGAAGACATTCCTGGCGAAGACGACGGGATCGTGTCTGACCCTAGTCAAACTCATTTGGTTATTTTTGACGACGTGATAGGAGAAGACGAAGAAGAAATTAAACTCTGGTTTACGCGCAAAGGGCATCATCGTAATGCCAGTGTCATTTACATCACCCAAAATTTGTTTCAACAAAGTAAAGACCATCGTACCATCAGTCTCAATGCTCACTACGTGGTCTTGTTTAAAAGCCCTAGAGATAAATCGCAAGAACAAGTCTTAGCCAAACAGTTAGGGACGCCTTGGCTGACAAATGCGTACGACGATGCCACTCAAACCTCACACGCTTATTTACTTGTGGATTTAAATCCCACCACTCCCGATTATTTGCGATTTCATACCCATCTGTTTCACCACTGATGCCAAGACGGAGGGCCTGTCGTGTACACGTCCCCTTTGTCGACTTAATCACAATCACCAAAAAAAGTCTATAAAAACCTCGGTCACTTTGACTCTGTCTCCCACATCGTCAACGTGACATTCCTTCAGTCTCATCTTCCCATTAAATTGATTCGTACCTTGTATGGCATCAATCGCGAAAAAAATCCACAAATACGTGCTCGTGTCTTAGAAGCTAGTCTCAAAGAAGTCTTACGATGGTTTACGGTGACAGCACGTCAATTACTGCAAGGCATCATTTAGATTCCACATCAAACCAAACGTTTTTTTTGAGATAAACAAAGTCGCCTTGACTCAACTAGCCGATCCTCGCACTGACACTCAAACCAAAAAGCAAATCATTTTGAAACCTGGAGGATGCGGTTCTCTAGCAGGTGTCATCAATCGTTCCCTCTTAAAATGGGATCCCAATGCACCCAAAGTCGTCCCCAAGAAAAAAGCCACGCCCAAACGTACCCAGAAGAAAAAGAAAAAGAGCAACGGTGTCATGACCAGGTCACAGCCTCAGAAAAAGAAAAGAAAAGTCCACAGAAAACAGCTTCTACCCGCAAGAGAGTGTCTCCAAAAACTTTTCCTCCAGCGGTGACACCCTCTTCCTTTTTAGCGGCAGTGGCCGCTGCTCACAAAGTACCTGACCCCAAAATCAAAGTCCAAGAGAGAACGGGTGTGTTACAGAGTTTACTGGATTTGTCCAATCAAGAACTGTCCCGATTTAGTTCGTTGCGAACACCTCCACGACGTGTGTTGCCTATCATCAAGTTGATACGACGTAAAGACAATCAGTGGCGACGCATTCCAGTATAAAAAAGACCCGAGGCAAATAATACGGATCAGTGTTTTTGTGCTGCTACACGCCCAAAGATGTCCCCTCCAAGAAGTGCACACTGTTAACTTCCTCGTTCTTCTTCTGTCAAAAAAGGAAAAGGAAAACGAAAAAGACAGTCACGTCATCCTAAGAAACGCTTAGCCAAACATCGACGTCACCCTCAGAAAAGACACACTCGTCCAAAGAAAAGGAGAAGCCACCAAAAGGGAGGTTTCTTTGGCCCTTTCCTTGAATTTGATAAGATAGCCAATGATTTTGCCACAAGGTTAAAGGACAGGCTCCAAAAAAAATAAGATAAAAAGACGCATGTCGAGCAATGGATGTCAGTGTATTTTTGGGGGGCACCAAAAGATGTTCCCTCATCGTCGTTCTCCTGTCCAGAAACGAAAAAGAAAAGGACAGTTTGGTCATGCGATAAAGCGCTTAGCCAAAAATAGACGACACCCCCAGAAAAGACACACTCGTCCAAAGAAATAGAGGAGCCAGCAAAGAGGAGGATTCTTTGGCGATTTTGGAAAACACATCGTCACCTTTATGACGAAGCGATAGTCCCCCCAAAAAGGATAAAAGACCGTGTGACAAGTCATCGACGTTAGTGTATTTTTGCTGTGTGCCCCGTAATCAACAAACAAAGATGTCACCCCGCAAAAG
Source organism: Megalonaias nervosa (assembly GCA_016617855.1). NCBI lineage: Eukaryota > Metazoa > Mollusca > Bivalvia > Unionida > Unionidae > Megalonaias > Megalonaias nervosa. The sequence continues at coordinate 25,929 of JAECUM010027018.1, read as the reverse complement.
ACATTCCTCTTCTACCCCCAAAGGAAAGAAAAGGAAAGGACTGCCACCTCGTTTAGTCAAACATTGGGACATGTTGTCCGTCCTGTCCAAAGCTCCTCCACCCATGCGAAAAAAACTCATTCAAACCGCCTCCAAAGATGTTATTGATACCGTGTGCGAATGTTGTCTGAATGTCTTGAAAGGCACAATACCTTTGTCTAAACACCAGAAAGAATGCTTAGGCAAACATCGACACGTTCTTCGTCAAATGATCCAAAAGAAAATACCTATTCGTCAAAAGAAAAAGATGTTGGTGCAACGTGGAGGATTTTTACCCCTGTTAGGACTTATTACCAATGTAGCGAAACCTATACTGAGTGCCATGGGACATATTATACCTGCCATAATTCCAAAATAAAAGACCGAGAAGATAAAAGGGACCTCTGAAATCAAAAGATCTCAGACGTGATCCTTGAAATCTGATGGAAGGACGAAAACTAGCTTTAGTCCCTTACAAACGATGGATGGAATACCATCGTTGGCAAGAACAACGAACCCCACATTTACCTCCCAATCCCCATTTGACCGAGATGTCCCAGATACAACACGAACTGCAATCGTTGATGGATCGCAGCGATTTGTCAGAAACGGAAAAATCGCAACGGTACGGTCATTTGTTGCAACGACTGCAACTCTTTCACCAGAAAGCTTTAGACGAAACAGCTCTACCCACTCTGAAAGATTTTAAGACCCTGATGAAAAGTTCACCACCACCACCACCACCACCACTACCGTTCCCAGTGGTCAAGACAGAGGCAGCCTCACGGTTGCCTGAGGAAGAAGAGGCAAGAGAAGTCTTTCAAACACCGTCAGCAGCTCCCATCCCTAGTAAGATTGCAGCGTCCTTGTTGACCCCTTCCCCTACACCCCAACGAGAAGAACTTAAAGCATGGGTTAAAAAGATGATGTCCACTCCACCTTCGACAGAAGTGAAAAAGAAAGAAGGGAAAGCAGAAGTGAAAAAAGAGAAGAAGACCAAAGCCATTCTATTACCACCGCCACTACCACCAAAACTACCTTCCACTTCTACTCCTGTGGCACATCGGACACGTAAAGCCGTTTCTAAACCACTTCAGAGTACCATCAGCGAAGAGTGGATCACTTATAAAAAACATGGAGAAGGTGTTAGCCAGCATTTACTACGATCCATCCCATCCCGCAGGTTACGGAAGAGTTCAGAAATTGTATCGTGCTGCCAAAACTCGACTGAAAAGTATCCGTTTACCTCATGTGCAGCGACGGTTACAAGAACAAGCCACGTACACCTTACACAAACCCATTCGACGAAAACTTCCAGAAGTCGCACCCGAGTGGAGGGCATCGATCATCAATGGCAAGCCGATTTAGCCGATGTCTCTCATTTAGCCACCTACAATCGTGGTTACAAATATTTGTTTTGTGTCATCGACATCTTTTCCAAATTTGCTTGGGTCGCACCATTGACTTCCAAATCGAGCAGTGAGTTAGTGCGAGCCCTCCAACTGGTGTTGAAACAAAGTGGACGTCACCCTCTTCGATGCCAAACCGACAAAGGCACCGAATTTCTAAACCAAGCTTTCCAAAAAGAATTGAAGAAACGTGACATTCATTTTGTCACCACCGAGAATCCCGAAACCAATGCCAGCATCGTGGAACGTTTTCAGTGTAACTTGAAAGAACGCATGTGGAAATATTTTACACATCAACACATTCTCAAGCACATCGACGTCTTGCCACACCTCGTCCAATCGTACAATCAATCTTACCATCGGAGCATTGGGCGTGCCCCCAAGAAGTGACTACTGAAAACGAAGTGACCGTCCGTTCTCGACGGTAACTGCCCTCAAGAAAGGTGGAGTATTGGTAGCAGGAGATTGGGTGCGCATTGGCAAAACCAAACGCACTTTCGACAAAGGATACTTACCCAATTGGACCTACGAATTGTTTCGTGTCACTGAACGAGTGCGTGGCCGTTATCCTCCCGTCTATAAATTAGAAGACATGAACGGAGAAGTGTTAAAAGGAACGTTTTACTAGCCCGAGTTACAACGTGTGACCAAAAAAGAAGACGACGTGTACGAGATCGAAAGCATACTCGATCGAAGAACCCGAAAAGTAGGAAAACAACGTGTCAAAGAAGTCAAAGTACGTTGGAAAGGATATCCTCCCAGTTTTGACTCTTGGATCGACGCTTCGCAACTCATCGACTATAAAAAGAAGTGACCATCATGCCCTTCAACACAGCCTCAGTTACTACAGTGACCACTCCGTCGCCCAGTTCTTCTCTGCAAGCTCTACAAAAGCAACCCTTGTCGGTGTGGTGTGGAGAACGTGTGTCTAAACCGCAAATCGTCTTTTCTGCCAAATCTTTGTGGTGTATTGTGTCATCGGTGCTGCCATTGCCAATTTGAGTTTGCAACAAGGAGACAAACAATTGTGGACCATTTTACTTAGCAGTTGCATTGGTTACCTTCTTCCCAATCCGTCTCTGAAATATTCTTGCAACGGAAACAACAACAACGGGAGTCCCCCTTCCAACAGTCACCCTAATCATCCTCTTTTAGACACTCCTCTGACTTCCAGTGACTCCTCAGAGACTAGAACTCTGGAATTATGAACAACCTATTTTACTTAACGTTGCCCAGTGACAGTTCCATGGAGGTGTTTCCCAATAACACTTTGTGCTGTTACACGGCCAGATTAACTCAGGCCATCCAATTGGATCACGAAGCCCATTGAGAAGTGGCTTTGGTGGAAATGATTCACCCTACACAAATCAAAAACATCATCGAAAATCAAAACACTTTTACAGTAGAAGTTTATGACGAACAAGTGCAACAAGCCTTGGATGAACGTAGCAGTGTAGCTGACTCTATGAAATCACAAGACTCCAAAACTAAACGAACCACTTATCGGTTGAAAATTCCCTCAGGCTATTATTTTATTGGTCAACATTTGGTGAACACCATGGCCGACAGGTTCATTAACGTGTTTGGTAAAGTCTTGGAGAAAACCAGAAAAAGCGTCACGATCGATTACCACAAAATATCTCGTCGACTACTCATCAAATTTTCAGAGGACAAAGTATTGGCCATTACATTTTGTCCTGAATTGTATGACATTTTGGGTGGAGACCCTAAGTTAATCAAGATTGCAAGCGAAATACCAGCCTTGACCAGTAACTCAGATTTTGGGAGATATTTTAGATTCCCTGTAGAAATGAACAAAGGACTGAATTTAATTTTTGTATACTCCGATGTGGCGGAGTACAACGTGGTGGGACACACCTCCGTACCGTTACTGCGTGTCATTCCTTTCAAAGTGGATTCTGCCACGAACGCTGACGAGAAAGGTGGAAACAGTTATCACGTTCATCGCGAATTTGTACATCCTCACTATTTGCCCGTCAGTAAGTCTTATTTCGACACTGTCAACATTACTATAAAAGGAGATCTGGAACAAAATATTAAATTCACCAAAGGGAAAGTCACAGTGAAACTCCTTTTTCGAAAACGTTACCCTAACCTTTTGTCAGTCATGTATCCTGTGTACCAAGGAGTCGCTTGACAGCGAGGATATGGTTTAGGTGATATGCTCAAATCAGCCTTTCTTACAGTAGCTCCAGTTTCGAAACCGATGGTGACACGGGGATTGCACGCCTTGAAAGATGCCGCGTTGACGCAAGGTAAAGAATTTCTCAAAAATGTCATCATTGACAAACAAATTCCCAAAGAAGCTTTCTTGAGAGCAGGCAAAAATGTTTTGCTTGAAACGGGCAATGACAATTTTGGGTCGACGAGAAACTCCTATAAATGCCCTGGGCAATGCCGAGTCAGGCATTCCTGCTTCCCTGACGCCACAACAAGGACAAGGCAGAAAAAGACAACGAAGACAACCCTTGAGAGGACTTCACACCCCTAGAGCTAGAAAGTCTAAGAAAAGAAAAACCGTCCGAGAGTTAGACGTTTTTGATTAATAAATCAGAGAAAATGATGCACCGAGAGTCTTGTGCTTGTTCCACGTCGGAACTGGATCTGTTTGCCATGCCACCCACCATGCTGACAATGCAAGAATCCCAATGGGTCGAATTTCATCCCGTCTCCTCTTTGACGGATTCAGCTCCCATCGAGTTTGAAATCAAAGGACAACCCGAAGATTACATCGATCTGAATAACAGTTACTTGTATCTGAAACTGAAAGTGACCAAAACCGACAATACCAATTCGGGAGCCGATGCCAGAGTAGCTCCCGTCAACAATTTCATGCATTCCTTGTTCAGCGAAATGGGTTTGTACTTCAATAACAAACTGGTCAGCAGCAGTATGGATACTTACCCTCACCGAGCGTACCTAGAAAATCTCATGACATACGGAAAAGAGGCCAAGAACACTCATCTGGATGCTTGCGTGGTATGGAAACCTGACACCGCAGGTGAAGACACGTTTAACGACACAGCCCTGACAGCCGATGACAATCCTCACAATGTGGGCTTTAACGACCGTCGAAGGAAAATTCTGCAAGGTCGTAATTTAGAACTGATGGATCGTTTGCATTTGGACATGTGATTGCAAGACAAGTATTTGCTGAACGGAGTGGATATTCGCCTGAGACTCAATCGCAGCAGTGTCGCTTTCCATTTGATGGCTCATGCCAACGAGTACAAAACCATCATCCAAGAAGCCAGACTTTACGTGCGCCGCGTAGAAGTGTTACCTAAAGCGGGAAACGACATAAGTCACACATTGAGCAGATCGACCGCCAAGTATTCGATACGACGCGTAGAAGTGAAAACATTCACCATTGCTGCTGGACTCCGATCCAAGATCGAAGATCATCTGTTCAAAGGACAGTTACCCAAACGTTTAATCGTTGGCATCGTCAGTAATGCAGCTCTCAACGGAGCCCACGATCAAAATCCTTTCCAGTTTAAGCACTACAGAGTGTCAGAGATCGAAGTCAGTCGCAATGGCAAGACCTTGTGTACCAGACCCTTCGAACCCAACTTTGCCCAGAAGAATTACTTGAGATCGTACTTGTCCCTGTACGAAGCTACGGGGCAACTAGGAACCAACGCCAGTCACGGTATTTCGTACGAAGATTATGTCGGAGGTTACACTTTGTGGGCCTTTGATTTCACTCCAGACCAAGACAGCGACGAGGGACATTTCCACCCTATAAAATCCGGTCAACTGCGTGTGGAACTTCAGTTTGCAGAAGCTCTCACCGAGACGGTCAACGTCATCTTGTATGCCGAATTCGATAATACCACTGAAATCAACAGTTGGAGAGACGTCATTCTAGACTATTAGAAAGAATGGAAGACTCCTATCCCTCATTGAACGATAGAGAATCTTTGGAAATGGAATGGGAGGATAGCGTGAAAACAGAACCCCAAGTCCAAGACAAAGAGGACGAGGTAGTGGTCAAGTCCAGATGGCCAGAACAAGAACAACATTTAGTGTCCTGTTTTGCTAAACACCTGGCGGATACAATTACGGAATTGAGTAAGAGAGATTGTTATGGATGTCAAAACGATCATCCCAGTCAAATTCAACACGATAAATGTCTGGGAATGAGTCAAGAAGAAAAATTGGACGAGTATCTGGACGAAGCTTGGAGTCTCATCTCAGAAGAAGAAGTGTTGCATGAGTGGTATAAAGGCTTGCGTGATCTTTCCTGCACTCCATTGACTACTCTAGAGATCTATCGCATCGAAGCTCTCTTAGCCCAGAGTGCGGAGACAAGGCGAAGAAACGGCTACTTGACAGAGCATTTCAAACAAAAAGTCAGAATTGAATTGATGACTTACCATTACTGTGAAAATAAACAAAAACAGCACAACAAAAAAAATGGATACCTGGGAACTTTATTACCTTTTGAACAATAGTTCGTATACTGCTTCTTGGAATCCTGTCTTGTGCGCTAAAGATGAACTACCTCATCGCAAACCTCAAGACCATCAAGCTTACGTCATCAACACGGACGAAAGTCATCTCCCAGGAACTCACTGGGTTGCCATCTACTTCCCTCAAGAGGATTGCGTGGAATATTTTGATTCGTATGGATTACCCCTTTGGAAGACGACATCATTGACTTTATGAGAAGAAATGCCCAGACGACACGATTCAATAATGTGAAATTACAAGGCACAGATTCCATGGTGTGTGGACAATATTGTGTGCATTTCCTTCATCAACGCAGTCTTGGATATCCTTTAGAACATTTAGTGACTTATTTTGATAGTCACTCTTCTAGAAACGATGAGAAAGTAGATCGATGGTTTTGTGACCATTATAGTTATCTTTTGTCTTTAGCTAGGAAACGTAGTGTACATCAATGACCTCATGACTTTCATCAATGGAAATCTCACATGATTTCACAACGTTGTCAACCTTGTCAAAAATAATTTGTTTGATGTTACTTGTGACTTATGACTTGTTACTTGTTGGTTGAATAAAAAATGTTGTGTTTTGAAAAAAATGTGTCTGTCGTTTGTTTTCAAAAAAAACACTGTGAATATATGCTCTTTGACTTCTCTCTATCCCTCACCATGACATTCGCTATCATAGCGTTCCGACACTAAAACCTAGTAGGGATGTTTTCTATCGCGTCCGCGTTTGAACCATATAAAGCGGGTTGGTCTCCAGTCTGGTCATCCACTGTTGACTCGTCAACCTATGAACATACCTTCCAGACTAGCCAAGCTGAACGAAGCTTACGTCAATTTACATCGTGTCAGGCTAAACCTGATACCTAAGCCTGAAGAGATAGAGAATGTCAGGATGTTAGCCATAGCCCAAGACCTAGTAGAAGAGGTCTTAAGAGAGGAAATCAAGAAAGAACAAGAAGAATGGACAGAGAAATACAGACTTCAGAAGCAGAGAGAACAGCAACAACAACAACAGCAGCAACAGCAGCAGCAGCAAGAACCAGACAGAGGTTTTGTCGACTGCCGTGTGGACACCAAAGAGTTCTCCTTCTCTTTCCGCAGAAGCAGACCGTATCATATAGGAAAGCCTGCTGCCAGACGGGGACGCAATCTTAGACATTAATAAAGATTGCCATCACCCCCGTTAACAAAAAAAAACAGCCCTTTTCAGTGCTACCCCAATACTCTCGAAAAGAGATACTAATTCAATTTGCCAAAACAAATTTGTGTTTGTGTCTTTAAAAAAAATAGAAGTGTGTCTATAAGCACTTCGTTTCTATGTCTTGTCGAATCGTGCATGTCTGTGTTTGTAAGTAAAAAAGTTAACGTGAGTGTTTCTTTTAGGTCCGCGCGTTTGATGTGATGGTAAGATTTGGTACCATGGAATGTTTTCCTTCACGTCCGTGCTCCGGGAATATAAAGCAGAGCACTCGTCAGTCTGGCTACCCATCGTCGACTCGTCAACATTAAAAATGAATAGTAGAATTGCTAAATTGCTTGCACTCCAAATGCACCTGGAGTATGCCAGGCGACTCCTGGATGAGCTGGCCATGGAGACCGTTGCAGAAAGTGCCAGATTTGAGGAAGAGGAGGAAAAAAAGAAGAAAGAAGAGGAGAAAGAAAAGAAAAGAGGGATCCTGCCTCACCTCTTCATGAGACCTCAGTGTGAGGTCAAACCTGAGGTGAGGACACAACAACCAGTACGACCACCTCAACCACAGCCACAACCACTACCAGCAGCGCAATTTATTTATCCGCGGTTGTGGTATAGGAGAAGGAGGGAAGCCTTCACTATCCCAGAGACGGAAGACTGGGAGAGTGAAGCCAGTCATCCTCCCTCTGCGCTCCCAACCACACGTGTCAATTGGGAGAATGACTGGAGCCGACGTTGTGTGTGTGGTGCCAGGCCAGGAAGGTGCAACCATTAGGCAGGTGCAACTGGAGTTCAAAGAAAAAACAGCCCTTCTCAGGGCTAACCAGATCTCTAGAAAAGAGACACTATTCAAGTTGCCAGTTGGTGTGAATGTAGAGCAGTGTCACTATAAACACTCATTCCTTTACTGTTGTGTGTGCGTGTGTGTGTGTGTGTGTGTGTGTGTGTTTGCATTCGCGTTCGTTGGTGTGGATAGTATATATGTGTGTGTGTGTGTGTGTGTGTGTGTGTGTGTGTGTGTGTGTGTGTGTGTGTGTGTGTGTGTGTGTGTGTGTGTGTGTGTGTGTGTGTGTGTGTATGTGTGTGTGTGTTTGCATTCGCGTTCGTTGGTGTGGATAGTATATGTGTGTGAGTGTTTTATGCATTCGCGTACGTTGGTGAGGATAGTATACATGTGTGTGTTTTATGCTTTCTCGTTCGTTGGTGTGGATAGTATGTTTGTGTGTTTTTTATGCTTTCTCATTCGTTGGTGAGGATAGTAAATATGTGTGTGTTTTATACATTCTCGTTCGTTGGTGAGGATAGTAAATAGGTGTGTGTTTTATGCATTCTCGTCCCTTGGTGAGGATAATATGTGTGTGTGTGTGTGTTTTATGCTTTCTCGTTCATTGGTGTGGATAGTAAAATAGATGTGTGTTTTATGCTTTCTCGCTCGTTGGTGAGGATAGTATATAGGTGTGTGTTTTATACGTTCTCGTCCGTTGGTGAGGATAGTATATGTGTGTGTGTTTTATGCGTTCTCGTTCGTTGGTGTGGATAGTAAATAGATGCGTGTTTTATGCTTTCTCGTTCGTTGGTGAGGATAGTATATCATATGTGAAGTGAGTGTAAGGGATCTTTTCGTGCACGTCCGTGCTTGACGTATATAACGTGGAACGCTAGTCAGTCTGGCTACCCACGTTGACTAGTCAACACCTATCAAGATGGAAGTATTTAACCAATTAAAAGACAGTTGGAATTGGATAATGGATGGATCATACATACTGGATAGGCTTGAAAAGAAATGGAGGTTCCCAGGCAGCCAAGACTTGGTGACCAGACTTAAAGTAGCCAGTTTTGACTTACAAGGGATGATAGTGGAGGAAGCGGAGAAGTTGAAAGGCTTCATACAACTAAAATATGTAAGAGTGTGAACTTTGAAACAAGTGATTGATATTGTTATATAAGTCAGATGTTATTTGGAAAACATATTCCATTTAACCGAGTGGCCTTCTGTCAAAAAAGGCTTAGACGGATTCAAGAAAGGAGAAGAGATTATGAAAAAGGTAATGGGAGAAGAGGTGAAGAAAATCGAGGAGATCTGGACAAAAGAGAGAAAGGAGAAGGAAAACCAAAACAAGAAAGAGGACTTTGAGAGAATGAATCAAAACTGGGTGAAAATACAGCAAAAATTTAGAGACATGGGACATCCAGACGGGATACCAGAAGAAGAAGAAAAGAAAAAGAAGAAGAAAGGAATCATTGGAAAATTAAGAAGCTGGTGCAAGAACTGGAGACAATAGAAGCAAAAAACCAAAAGCCCTTTTCAGGGCCACTCCATTGCCTCGAAAAGATATTTATTTTCACTTTGCCTAAAAAACTTTAAAAACCTACTCTACTATTCACTGACACGAACGCGAATGATTCGTGTTTGTATATAGAAATGACACAGGTGGCATGACGTCACGGTCCTTGCTACATTGTTGCAACTGTCCACTACCGTGACGTTACCCTACCTGTTCCATTTCTCTTGTCCCTATACATTCCCTATGTTAAATTTCCATTGACGCTATACAGTTCCAGGGTGTGTTTTTGACGCTAACAATCGTGACGCTAAACAGTCCCGGGGAGGGGGTCTGTAATGCTAATTCATATTGACTCTAAACTATCCCACTACACTACTCATTGCAAATTAAACTGTAGGGCCTACTGTAACTACATAACCTTTTTCAGGAGAACCTGCATATGTTATTTCTTTCGAGGATGCATTGTAGGATTTATGGCAAAAAAATTGTACAACGCCTTAGAGAAGAGTTACAATTTGCTGTTTATTTTACAGTCTCTTCCATTACAACCTGTTGTAATACATATTAGAGGAATTACAAAACTGCACAGATTCCAAATAAATCGAAGAGAACAATCTTTAATAGGTCAAATAAATAAACTGGTGTTTGACCTGGGATGTTCTACAGATATAGTAGATACAAAGATGAACTTAGAAAAAGTAGACAAAATATTAAAGAATAGTCGAATTACATCTTGATAGAAGAGACAAAAACAGTGTCAAATTGCTTATGCACCTCGGAGGAAAAGAAATATACTTCTAAAGGAGTGCCTCAGTAAAGGACTAAAGTCCTCATGTCTGTTTTTCAAGCAAAAACAATGATTCAGTTTCATTGAAATTTATGGATAAAATATATTTTCTTTTAATATTTCGCACAGCGGTAAAATATAGATTGAAATGTTTGATAATACAATCAAATTGTATATCAGTGTGACTAATCAAGCTTCGCAGTGATTTGCTCTTGTACGTGATCACATATCGCCGTATATTTTCTTTTGATGGGAATACATTTTTAAGATTTTATATTAGCTTAAATATTGATTCTAATATGTTACATTTTATTCCCATAATTTCCTGTCATGAGGAGAGATTTTATCCCATACGATTTTATTTAATATTCAGGTCAAGGGAATAGAGATTATTTAAACAACAACATGTTTAATCACAATATGGAGATAATAATAATAATAATAATAATAATAATAATAATAATAATAATAATAATAATAATAATAATAATAATAACTATATAATATTATTATTATTTTTACTATTAACACTAATAATAATGACAACAATAGTACTACTACTACTACTACTACTACTACTACTAATGATAATAATAATAATAATAATAATAATAATAATAATAATAATAATAATAATAATAATAATGATAATAATAGCAATAATAATAATAATAATAATAACAATAATGATAATGATATTAATAATAACATTTAAAAACCATAACTGCTTTCAGAAAATCAGTTCGCGCATATAGTCTTAACCATTTTAATTCTGTGAACAGGTCACATGACGATGAATCAAAGGGGACATTAATCATGAAGCTGCCACTTTTCAATGTCCGCGAATTATGTCTATTTGGAAACTAGAACAATTAATATTGGTAAAAATCCGAGAAATGTACAGCTCAGAAATTGTGACTGATTATGAGAAGTTATACATTCATAGGTGGGAAGCATGTAAAAGTATATAACAGGATTCCAATGGCACAGATAAACAGCCTACAAGTAAGTGACGTGGGACCGTCAGCTCAAATTGTTGACACATGCTTAACAAATTTGTCAACTAGTATAACAAAACTGCAATTTACTATCAGTAATGCATAATATGTTGCTATTGTGAAGTTGGCTTTTTCCAAATGAAAAATATCCTGACCGATTGATGAGAACTCATCACCTTATACGGTGAACCAGAAGGTTCTAGAATGGTCGACAGCCCCTGGTCCAGCATTCAGATACTTTCCCTATGTGCACTGTCCATCATTCGTTTTTCGGTAGCCGCCATAACGGATTCTTAATTTGCTTTCTCAGTTTGACCTATTTTTTTATGTACATTGATATTGTTATGCGCAATTACCCATGATCAAGATTTTTTTCTGTTCAAAAGAGTTATTCACAATTTGTTCTGATGTACATTTTTGACCTACATTGCAATTAGGTTCTAACCCCATAGTAGCGTTAGCGTAAAATATTTAATTTGTTTAGTATACGGGTTATTCCGCATCCATAGAGACAGAGTATTCAAGATATTGTCATCATATGAACGCAGAGAGCAACGACCACATTGTCGGCTGTATTCTTTCTCTGTTGGAGACCTTGAATACTGCAGCGGTCTGATTCCCCTAGGTAAACTGCACCTGCGCCTCTCCAGTTTCTCATTTTGGTGGTCTGGATGCCGCACAACATTCCTCCTTTTCCTCTAGGTTAGGATTTCCAACATCATTTGATAGAAAAACTGGTTCCAATTTCTGGCTAGAGTCGATATGCATGACCCCGAACTCTACTCACATGTGTTCAAAGTTGCCTCAGATTCATTGGTGGGTACTGATCTGGAGCCGGAAGAGCTGATTCTTTGGGGTTCCTTGTCCCAGAAAGAATCTATCCTCAAGATGTACAATTTGAAAATAAGCTCCGTATTATTAGCCCTCAACAATGTATCAGAAGCATAAGAGATTGGTGCATGATAGTCTCAAACAAAAACACGTCAGTGGTAGCGTACCTCGTGACACAAGAACGCACACACGCACGTTGACTCTGCATGGAAGTATGGATTCTCCTTCGCTTGGAAGAGATTGCCCTCCAAGTTCACCACATTCCCAGCAGAATATGTTGGTGGAGAGTCTCAAAGAAATAGAAAATTGCCTTAATGGAATTGCTTCTACACCAATTATTAGCGGATTTTCTGTTCAAGCTTTGGTAATCTCCATTTGTGGAATTTATTTGCTATATGGCTAAACAACAATCTTCCCATTTAAATCTCCAATGTCCCTGATCATAGAACCTGGTCAGTGAATACAGTTAGCTTGAATTGGGATCATCTCTTTGGTTACGCCTTCCCACCCTTCAAAATTAACGCACAAGTATCCAGGAAAGAAAAACACTTCCCTGTTCAACTCTTCTTGATATCTTTGACATGCCGCCCCAGCTTTCGAGGTAAGACGGTTTTCCCTACCTGCTGATGTACTATCCCGGGACATTATCGAACAGGAGGGAGATTCCGTCGTAGCAGGGGGCCACTCACGTACAGAACAGCCAAGATATTCTCCACCTTTATGCATGTTCATCATGAACAATCTTTCCTCAAAGGAGAGCTTTCTATCAAATTTACTTTGTGCAATACTTAGTTCAGGAGATGATCTGTATCAAAGGTATATGATGCCAAATGGAGAGCATTTTATTACTGTTGTAGTTCAAAACGTGTTAATCCTTGTTGTGTCTCCATGAGTGCAATGACCAATTTTCTTCTCTTAATTCTTGAAGAGAACAATTTCCCTGCTCCCATGCCTAGCCTTTTTTTGCAGGTTGTTCTCGCTATGCCTTTGTGCTAGAGTATACATTCGCTGATTTATCTGCAGGATAAACTGACCACCAGTTCTGACTTCATTGCCTGTAGAACCGAACTATGTCTCCTGCCAATGCTTCTGCATCATAAGTACCCTTGTTTGGTTACCTTGTACTATTCCACCAATGATGCAACCTAGGCACAGAGCACAGCTCGTAGAAATGATGGTGGAACTCCAAACCATCTATACGGATACGTGCTGTTGTTCTCTAGACGCTCGTCACAGTTATAGTTTCTATCTGGTATAGCATCAACTGCCGTATCAGTCTGTACACTCTCTTTGTATATGGTGATGCTCAAAAGCAAACTAAATCAGCCTGTGGGATATTAAACTAAAGCCATTGCCAATATCAAGCCATGCAATTCTTAAATTGCCATCTTGGGTCCTGGCTTCACAGATGAGTTGATGTTTAGCAAATGTGTGCACAATAAACCAAGAAAATCCCTGGACGCCTCGTTTCTGCATTTATGTATCAATATTCTTGTTACTTATCAAGTACATGGTTAATCTTTTTGCCGAGACAGGGAAGAAAATATCCCCCATTTATGTTTAGCTATATCGTCCGGAACTTACTAATATCTTTGCACTCTTTCTCCTTTGGTACAGAGCATCCCTCGGCGTCCTGCGAACACGCAGAGATCATCCATTTCCTCCATATCACTCGCATCAGCCCCCCATGCGTTGAGGTAGCATACGGCACATCTTGTACACCTTGTACAGGATACCACTAGGTCCTGGGGCTGAGCTTGATATAGCTTTCCTTACAAATTTAAATACTTCTTTCCAACACTCGATCGTTTCAAGGGCACATGATTATGGCTCTGTAGATAGGATCCTAAAACAAGCTCCGAAGATCGTCCTCCCATTGTTATATAGGAAGACGACATTTCCTTTTGCAAAGTTGAAAGAATATTGGGTTCGATGTGTTGATAATCATCCAACTGGGGTGCAGGACTTGAATACTTTTCATGGTCGTATGCATCCTATTATTAAATATGGTAACTGAAAGCATCTTGGAAAGTTGTGCTTCTTCTTGACAACAGAGGCACGCGGCCTATGCTTCAAGTTTCTGTCACTTTGTTGAAATTTTTTGCTCATGGTTCATATATTGTTACAATGTATGTGTCAATCATGAAACTTGATAATTGGATACATCTAAGTTACTACTGACAGCGCAAGAAGGTAAATTTCACCTACACTGTATGCTTGACAAGAATGGGTTATGTATTTGTGATCATGATCGCACAGATTCATCCATGCTAGACCTCTACGCATCCCAACCTACTCAGAACGCCTTTTCTGATCAAAGCAGTTGGAAGTGGGAATGAGTATGTCTAGTCAATGGTAAATGTTCCACATTAATGAATATACATTGCGTATTGTTTTGCGTTACCCACAGCAAGTTAAATTTGTACTGTACACCGGAACGAATATAGGAAGTCAGTTAATAGATGGATGCTGTTTGTTTTGCTAAATATAATAGTTCAGACTATGTACTGATGGCTCTTACTTCAATATTAGTCACAGTTTTGACAAATTTACAGTCAAGCAGATTTTAAGAATAATGATTAATACATGATGACAAAAAACATATACTTCTGTTTTTATCAATTCGTTATAGTACCTCTACCTGGGCAGCTGGGTTTCTTGGTGGTAAAGTTGACTAAGGCATTGTTCTGACACCTCATGTCTGTTCAAGTGAATTCAGAGATGGATTCGGCCAACGTGGGCATTTGCGAAAGCTTGCCAGTAGCGTCTTATGGGTTGTTGGTTCTTCTAGGAGATTTCCGGGGTTCTTTCTCACAAAATGTGCTTGCTGCCATGTATAGACTATCATTCGTTGAACAAATGCTATTAAATCCGCACAGAAATAACTACCTGATCAACAACATCTACTTGGATATCATGGAGAAAATGTTCCTTTTTATTGGTTTTGTTTCCTATGCTGTGTCAAAGTAGTTGGGTAGGTAGATGGGTGGATAAGAAAATAAGTGGTTTCGAATGTATGATAGTATAATAGTGTCAATATACTGGGACATAAAAGTCTAAATTTAAATAATGCAATAATTCAAAGCTCGATAATGTTTAACATTAGCTGAATGATACTGCAAAATGTACGGATGAATTATGTAATTATCGATTACACTCGGGTTACATACTCTAGCACACGCATTATTTAGAATGGTTCGTAACAAATCTATAGTAGGCTTGAAGTCTTGACCGTTAGGTTATGCTCTTGAGAGGGGTGTCTGGTGTTGGACAGGGCGGGTTGCGACAGCAAACATGTAATATAGATGCTAGGAATTTGGCACGAAAAGCCATAGATGTAGCGATTGCGTTGCACTATGGCGACCATACCCAAGACAGAAGGTCATTAATATCATCTGTTTCTACAGACCCTTGGAAGTGCTCCTGGGTCAAATGCGCAAAACCTTCAATCACAATTATTGCATTTTAAGGTTTTTATATAGCAAGAAGACATATCGTATATTAACTGATTTTGAATTCTAACTCCTTTGTCACTCTTAGGCTTAAGAGGTGAATGCAGTGGTGAGAGGAGGTTTGTTACTTCGTAGTAGAAAGCATAACTACTTGTGATAATGAGCCATTGCTGATCTCTATTTACACATTTTCTTGCTAGGACTACGTATTTTCCATTTATTAGAATAATGACATATAAATTAATGAAGGTTAATGTAACAAATCTGCGCCCAAACTAACATTGCTATTCTCATTTAAGTGACGTTCTAAAACGGGCATCTTTATGCTCGAATTTATTAAGAAAAATTTAATATAATTATGAGCAGACTTGAATAGTTTCTAGCTAAGTCAGAATAAATTTGTTCAAAAATGTACCACATGATCTCTGTTCATATATCTCTGCTACGATGACATTTTTAGGCATAGTTCATGTTGATTCTTTTTATTCAGCATGGATGATTTTCATATCGATGTGATGTAATCAAACAACACATCAAACAGATTTAAACATTTAAGAAGGGATCTTCAAAACCAGAATAGTGAGTAACATTATATTTCAAAGAAACATCATTTCCAGTTTGTAAACAACCAGACTGTAGATCATTTTAGATCCTATGAAAAGTATGTGCCAGCTGAGCCATCAATATGATAAGCAAAATTTAACTCCTATATTTCATTTTCTTGGGGCACCACTCAGCAAAACTCCAACTCCATTATATTAATTACCTCCTTCTAATCAGTTATCCATCCATTTACATTTTGATTTCCACGAGATAAATTTACTGCGGATTGCTGAATTTCGACTATACAAGATATGTTGCTTTGTAATGATGATACCAACACATATTTTATAGTTCAGTCTTTTGTGTTGTCATGTAGAGGAGTCACGGCCCACTGCTCGTAAACATTCTAATGTATTATGTTACTTTATATTGCTTATTCTTCGAAGGGGTTTGACTGCCATATTTCAGATGGCTTAAAACAGCTATGGCCCCTAATTGCTCATTTTGATAGCTATGGCTACATTGACATAGCTTCACTAAGATATGTTCCAAACCCAACGTGTTGTTTAATATTGATTTGACATTGAATGAGTTCAGTAGCATTACTTACATTAGTTTTGTCCTTGCATTGATTTCCGCATTGTTTCTTTGCTACGTATTCTTAATTTTCATCCAGAAGTGACCGACACCTTTAATATCACTTAATCTTAGCATGGATCTGATTTCTTGTATCGTGACATCATTATATGACCTATGCACCTGGTTGCTTATATTCGCTTTGGTCTTCAAAGCGTAAGTTTATTAAAATTTGTTAGACTTCAACAAATGTGATATATTGTTTATATTAATGAGATCTTAAATGAGTTTGATTTACGGTACCCCTCAGTTTAATTTCCGCAACATTGCTTTATCAACGATTGTTGAATTTCAACCTAATCAAATGTTATTGCTCACCGTCTCTTAACTTTAAGCTATAATAAGTGACGTATTGCTCCTTTGTAATAGCTAACAATTGCAGATTTTGGCATTTTAATTTTATACTTTATTTCTTTTTAACTAGAGCATTTGTTTTGCTTTTATTATGCTCCTGCAATAACTGCGGAATAGGCACATAGTAAAACCCATATCAAGCCATAACCTTATGTTCTGCTATATGATGTCATGGTCATCCAAGTTATGTTTATATTCGATAATTTTTGAAGGGCTTCATTGATATATATAAACAATTTATATGAAGCATTGTCGCAAGCAATCTAGTTCAGTGTAGATGTTCTCCTGTTTTTGACAAACATGTTAGAGATTTAAGGTCTCTGCTTGAGAAAGTATGTCCAACATTTCGGTCATGTTAGCAGTTGCATGGGTGTTGTGTGTACGTATATCTAGTTCTACTTGACCTATTTATTAATACAGAAAATTCACACATTTGAAACCTTGAACATGTTGATAATAGTAAAGTGTCAGCATATCATTAGTATTAATTGAAAAATTCTTTCAATGTTGACAGCATTAACTTATTTTAAAATAACTAATGTGTTCTTGCATTCATGGAGTTCCCAAGTATAATAAACATTTAAGTGCTTTTCACCCATTTATCTGTCCTCATCATCTGCAATCGATATTTATGTTCCCACCGTAAGATGACTTTGTCCCTCAATACATCATTCTCTTACAAAATTCTTTTTGATACTATGAAACCGAATGTTGTGAAAGACTTCTTGCACATGGGTTAAGAAAGAAACATGTCAATTTCGTGGTCTAAATACCAATGTCAGGATCACTGTAGATGGTCACTGCAGAAAGACACCAGTACCTCGAACAAACGTTGTGAATGGCTTAGACATGGGTAAAGAAGCCTATTGGTTTTATGATCAAACGGTCAATATCAATGGTACTATTACTGAGGAAGCAAAATGTTTTCTGCACAAGGATTTCAGTTATTGACTATGCACCATACCAGCTAATGAATGGCACATATTGTGCAAGAAAGATGTTTCCTAATTTTGGTCTCAAACGTTCAAAGTTCAAGGTAAGTGAGTCTGAAAGAAAAAATGGAGTTTGAATAATAAATTCGCTCTGGACTATATATCTTGACAAAGGTTTCTGGAGGATTTTCACTTTAGATATGAAATGAGCCTATGAGTTTAGGAATAAACGATCAAATTGCGGATCTATTAATTTAAGGGTTAAAGTATCGACTAATGGATAATTATGACCCCAAAAAAACTGGATTTGCTCTAGAGGAAATTAATTTGCCAAAATCTGTCGATGTATGGCACTTAGGATACTAAAGAAACGTATAGACTGCGATGTCAAAAAATCAAAGATTCCTGCTCATTACCTTCCAAGATAAAAATGTTCAAACACGTGAAGGAGATATTATATCATTTACAGTAATCTTCATTAGCTCCTAACTGGATTTGTTTTATTTGTAGAATAACACTTAAAATCTTAAACAAAAAGGATGTAATGTACAATTTATATGATCGATAATTATTGAGTTCTTCTCATAACTTTTGTCACCACACTCAGAATGTACAACCATGTATTGGCACGAACCCTCGTTGACCTGAAGAAAATCAATGTTTCCATGTTGATGCATATGAATATATTTTATGAGCATCCTTCTAACTCATGCAAAGATTATATAAGTCTCTTTATAAACATCTGACACATCTGAACTAGTGCAATGTTTTTTCATTGTGCACACTTCATATATGTTACACATTTCATCTCAGTTTTGTCCTATCCCAAGTAAAAGTTTCGCAGCTACAATGTAACGTGCATGTCGTATCTCTATACAATTATTGTGTATAAATATGTTCCGAGTTTCCATTGTTACCTACCCTTGCTACTGCTTCATTGAGCTCCCTAGTTTGTCCCTACTGTTTCATCGGGCTGAATATTTTCCCTACGTTTTTACTTTTTAGGATGAACCTTGTCGAAACGGCCAATTCAGATGCAGATTGTCGGCTGCAATGTGGAACCTAATTATTCATGGGAAAGAAGTCTTTCTGGTTTTGGGGAACAGATATATGAATATCGATATGGTTGGTTCAAGTACAAAAGGCATGTCTGTCCTATGATTCTCTCCTACATTTGTTCTTTCTCCGATTTTCCTTACGTTTAAATATAAATTGTCCCAACTGAATCACTATTGTTCAACAGAAAATGGTGCTGTTTCTGATCCGAAGTTTTCACTCACTCTCACCGTAATGCAAGTATAACATAGGTTCTGAATTAGTATCTCCCTTATTTCATATGCCATTAGATTTTGTCTGAAACTCCCTTTTGAAGCTCAAATACATGCATACTTGATTTAAATCTGTTTTCTCAATCATATAAACACAATGTACTCTTAGATAAACGATTTATCTTAACAATATGCATATTTACATTTTTTTCTACTATATCAGTATGTCTTATATCATCCTCACAATATTGATTTCCTCTCTTTGTTTTGAACTGATTTAAATACCTCCGTTCCCAGGACATAGTGTCCATTCTCCTACGCTAAATATAGTTTGAATTACTAATAATTGTAATTGACTTGAGTGCCTTGTTGAAACTGAGACCATATAGTGAAGCCAGGTATAATATAATGGTTAGTGTCTGCAACGGACTAACATGTTATGTAATATATCAATCAATGGTCAGTCAATTCACTTAATTGACGACAATATTGCTTTTGTATCCTCTTAGTTTTGCAAAATTAGTTAGGGTTGATGGCAACACTATCTGCTTTTGTTGTAATAGTTCCAGCTGCATATAATACTTTAAACAGAGAATCGTGCATTGGTATTTATATATACATGTATAGATAATTGTCAACTGAATACTGTAACTAGATGAAGTGTGCCATTCAAGCAATCTCATTGTGTACATAATCGTAACCCCACTTACAACGTGCTCAACAAAAAAAACCCCATTGATTCTAGATGTTCTCCATTAGATTCCATTTGAATATAAATACTTAATTCCTTAATAATGCACTCACACAAAGATATGAAACTCTGAATTTTCAGAAACAAACATCTATGCTGGACATATCCGCCTGACTTTTAGTAGTGAAAAAATACACAAATCTTACTATGGAAACACTTTAATTTGGGTTTGAAAAATATCTCACTAAAGTGTATACACAGGTGTAAGCCTTGTAAAGTACTTGATATGGATAATTCAGCTGGTTTAAAACTTTCTCATCCAAGTTTTGGAGCAAACCATTTTCTTTCTCGGTTAAAGAATATAGAACATTTGAGACATGAATGTGTTCGATACGACCGAGTCCGAGAAAATCTAGACATATCAGGATGATTGCTAATTAGATATCAAACGTTTATATATAATCAGCAAAGAAAATAGTGATAAAAACATTAAAGTTATTGTGAAAATAAAGTCCAAAATTTTTACACTTGATAATCGTCTTAACACAGACATTATCGTGGACGATTTTGAAGATATTTGTGAATGCAAACTCAATGGATTGGATACTCTTTAAACCATATGCAGGTTTAGTAAAGAACTCGAGGATGCGAAGGAAAAAAAAAATCGCTGGTTAATCTCAAAGATAAATCAATTTTAGTAAAATGTGTTTTGCTTGGACGCGCAATCGAAAAGATTCGATCAGCACGGTCAGTCGAGTTTGATAAAAAGAAAGCCGAAGATGCAGCGAGCACGTCAATTGCAAGAACGTGTGGCTGAATCGCCGCCTGATGACGAAGACCTTGTTGTTCCTAATTCTGTGTTTAACCTGCATTATCATGGTTATCTCTTTCCTTCCTGCGCTGCCTATCCGTATGATCGTGC
This sequence comes from Megalonaias nervosa, assembly GCA_016617855.1. Taxonomy (NCBI): domain Eukaryota; kingdom Metazoa; phylum Mollusca; class Bivalvia; order Unionida; family Unionidae; genus Megalonaias; species Megalonaias nervosa. The sequence goes on along the minus strand of JAECUM010027018.1, from coordinate 5,130 downwards.
TGATCTCGGCATTCTTCTCGCAGTTTTGCAAACACATCAAGCAGTCCTTGCAACTCTGTAATTTGCTATTTTAGAGCATTGTCTGAACGCGAAATTTCCTCAATTATTCGTCGAGGTATTGAAGTCATTTTAGTGCTATTTTTTTCTCAATCAAATTTATATTAAATGTAAGCTTTTATTATAATGATTGGAAAAAATAAGTGTCCATGGTTATGCATTGGAAAAATGGAACATTGCAATCCGGTCGTGCATTAACGAAAACTGTTCTTATCATATGAAATTGACTAACGTTGGCTAAGGAACTGTTCCATGTCTTAAGTGCAATTTTGGTGTGAAGTCAGAATATAAACTATGCTGATATTAAATTTTAAGTGAAGATATATAAACGTCGATATAGAATGGAGGAGGAAATATCGAGATTATCCAGCATTATACCTGAATCAGTTAGATTTGACCTTGACAAGGGTACGTGACATCCAGTAAAAATAGCATACCAACTTGGTATTTACAATTGCATCAGCGATTAAAAAATCGAACTTGCCGATGACGTAGCAGATCATGTTTGGTCGACGTGGTGCATTGAACAACACCCAAAAAGTCCTTGACGCAACGATGATGGATTCGCGTGCAGCTGTAATCAGAGCGTTATCGTCAGTGGAACAATATAATATCAGAATTAAATGTATCGTTGAACATCTTGACGGCGCTTACTGGATGATAAGAGACAAATGCGAATGTGTGTGTGACTCACGAAAAAAGGCAACCGCGTTGCTGTGCTAGCCGCGGTAACGCTGCCAAGTTTACTGACAGGCATTGACAAACATTTGTACATAAACGTATACCAGTACATCACAGAACATGATCTTATTGTCAATCATACAATCAACAAAGGTACATATGCGGATACAAGAACTACATATCTCTACGAAGTAGTATTTGAATGGATCTTCTGTAATCATCGATGCTCTAGAACATTACCATCAGTCTTATTTCGATGATGAATGGGTTTCCGACTGACGCCTTTAAAGTAGCTTCCGATTCGGTTTACATCAGCAAATCAGAATTTCCCGAGTTAACACGGTTGCAGTTGCCGATGACCTCACCGACGAATCGCTGTTGCACTCTTGCAAGACTCCACAACAGTTCTCATCTATGTGATGGTCCACCTGAACTTGTAACAGAAAATGATTTACTTGTTCCATGTAGACATTTGGAGATTCAAACGCGAACAGATACAGAGCTTTTATAACTCTGCGAAATATACACCATGCAAAGGTTTATCAGTCCGTTCCATAGCACAGTCCATCCAAGATCCAGGTGGATCAAATAAAATGAATGGTCCAGGTGGATCAAATAAAAACAACACGCTCAATAAACTTGTTTATGAATACCGACGTGATAGTGCTAAGCCCGACACACGGACTTGCCAAAGAAATATTTATAGTTTATTTTCTATGGACCTGCGCTGATAGGAGTCCAACACGAATGGGGCAAAAATACATAAACATAATTACCACATGGGATGAAATCTGTACCTTGCTGAAAAAAAAATAATCCTGGAAATCGTTTAATCTTGGCTGACAACGAAGACGACTATGGTTACTATGTGTGTAGATCCCGGGAAGACACCTCCCCCTGAAGCTGAGTCTCCACACGACTGGTTGTTCAACGTGCTGGCCATTACAAAGAAGTAACAACCAAGTCAAGAACGCTAGCCGATGCAGTCCGTGAGTTATAAATCAAAATGCGATTAAAATACAATCGAACTCAATCCAAGGAAATGCGCCAGCCAGTCCCTGAGACGTCAATCGAAGACTGTTTCATTCAGTGGACCAGCAACGTCCTCATCATTGCAACACGAACAACAGCTCGTGACGATCTTTAACGGCTGCTCTTTGAGCTGTACCGACATCAATTTCCTGACCAATGCCGATGTCTTATGGTCCCTCGGATACCCGCCGTTAAAACATATCCGCGGATATTCTTGGATAAAGGTCTCTATAAGTACTCGTCCGCAAACTACAGCGTTGAAGTTTCGATCAACTTTGTTGAACAGGCACTATCGTTTCCTTGGTGGATGCTCGGATGCGCGATCACGATCATTCTTCGCAAGGTTTAACAATCACCGACAATAATTTCTGCATCACTGACGAACGCCTGTTATGATCAACGCTGGCAAATCTTGCCGTGTTGCGAATCACAAAAAAATGTCTTAATTGCGGAAAGATGTATAATCCTTATGTGAGCACACTGACCCGTAATCTCAAACCTGTTCAACAATCTAATCTCGTCAGGTTAATCAAAAACAAATTACTCTCACACAGACGTGCGGATCGCGAGGGTTCCAGAGAATTTAACATTAGCGGCGATAACATTATGGAACTTTGCCCAGCAACAACAACGACGATGTGCCCAATGCAACTCTGAAATATTATTTGAACATCTGCTGATAATCCGCGACAATGTACCATAGACTGAAACAATTCTCGACAATATCGCGCTGACTTGTTTTGAATGTAACCGATAACAAGGTGCTTCTGCACTAACGCTGTAACACCCATGCTGGTAGTAATTGTGTATCTTCAGGAATTACTTGCAACTGCTCACAGACAAATCTACGTTGATGAGGAGTTTGATCGAGCTGATAAAATGCAGATGTATTCGCAGATCTAACCAGGCTAAAAACCTTGTATATTGTAACGATCCAGATAGGATCGGTTGATCTTTTTCAATACCTTACAATTTACCAGGTTCATATAAATATCTGTCATTCTGCTGCTTCGAGAGTAATGGCGAGTCATGTCGTTGAACTTGCACATGTTTCTTTGTAACTGTGTCAATGGATTTCATTGAAATTACACTTGTTACCTAGTAGTTTAAAGCGGCAATGACACCAATTAATCTTGCAACACATTCACCAGCTCTGTATTAAATTATGGGCAGTTTACAATGACAGTGTATGGTCCAATAGCCGATTTATTTTTCATCGCTGTTCCTAATAATCAGTTTGCCATTGACTCACTGTTGCCACCGCAAAAACACAGACGTGGTTTACGTGACGCAACGATCAACACAAATTCCGAAAATGATTCGTGACAACTGGAATCTACTGATGATTTTCAATGGCTATGATACCCATATGCTCAATTTTTTGCACATGCGCAGCAACACCCGTACGGATTCGTTATTATATCGTTCTCTTTTCCAAAACCATGTTATCGCATCGGCCTCCACAGCATCATACAACTATGATCGACGAGCTTACTCGTGCTTAGCTTGCAATTTAAATGACCGACAATCCACAATATTTCGAACATATCGAGATATTTCAGAAATTCCTACTACTGTCCAAAAATAAGAATATAGTCAATTGGTCGACATGTTCAACAACGCAATGGAGAATCTAAAAAGTAACCACCGGCTGGTATTGGGTTAACACACCACACAGTGGCACTGTCTCGCCAGAGTATTCACAGCGAGTTGTCGAACAGCCAGCTGTGAACAACAAAGTCGTCGGACAGCAAGCTGTCTACCAAATTATGGAATTCAAGTGATTATTTTCTCTGGAAATACAAATTTGCTCTGATAGAAATCTTGCATAGAGACATTCAGTGGCATTTATAATGAATTCAAACCTGGAATTATATTACTATGATTCAACAAAAGAGTGTTGACATAGAAATAGTTTGTAAGCTACCACAGACACATCAGCGTCTTCAGTTTTCGGAATTAGTCTAGACGTTTACTAAATTTTATTCAGGACTTACAATTGCTAGTACTTGTTTTTGTAATTCTTGGATTATTTTGGGTTTTAATCCGCAATACCGTAAATTATTTTCTTCTCTTTTTCACTTTATTTGAGGGAAATAAATTATTTGTTACATGGTTCAAAGCTTTTTGTCTTTCACTCGCTTCTGTTACTTAATTTAAGAGCATAGCCTCGTAACATCTCTTTTATACTGGAGCACAGCGGGTCTATACTGTAAAGTGATGTGGTCTGCAAGCCGCACTCAGTCCTGGTACCGAATTTGAAACACGTTCTTAAGGGACGACTGACAATTTCGTGATTCTATAACCGATCAATTGTATGCAGACCTAAGGTGGTTACGAGAAAGTCTTGATCCCTCTCTGGACTGTAGAGCTTATTTCAGCACACCAAAGTTGATCACTTGACTGGAACGATAGTTCAGTGTCAAACATTTGACTTTGAACTTGGAATGAATTTTCCCCCGTCAGTCTCGGTATTAGTATCGGTAATATTTGGTACTGCCAAGTGCAAACCTCAGAATCATACATTCTGGGTGCTCATCCGTCCACCAACCTTAAATGGTCCCCATTAATGTCTGGGTAAGGGTTATCATGGTGATTGATGTAAATGCAATTGTGGGCGTTAAAGTACAAGACTCGATCTCCTAAAAGTGTTAAGGATCCGTTCAATATTAAGCAAGCATTCCCTGCTACGTAGGCTGCAATAATAACATTTTCATCCTCGTCGGGAGGAGCAAGTCTGGCTTTTCTTAGCAATTGACCAAGATCAAATCTTCACGAACGACTTTGTATTCCACCAGTTCAATGTAGCGGCTTGGATCAGCCGAATATTCCATCTTCTATAAGCTAGAACGTTATGCCAATTTTCCTCACAAGCAATTTAGCATGACTTCAGAAAATCAGAGTCTTCCTTCGTTTTCTCCCACGGCGTCTAATGTGATGGCTTCAATGGAACGGTACTGTTCTCTGAATGTCTCTGCGTCTTCTGAAGTCTGACTCCAGGAGGGATAGCCGCTGACATTTTGTTTTAGTTTGAGAAATTCGTCGAAGTAGCCTAAGAAAATTCCTTATGGTAAAGTTATTTGTTTGAAAAGTGACAGATTTCGTAGACTTTTAACAAGGGGAATCCGAGATCCAGGGCATGAAACAATTCTACGCTGACCCACTTTCCTGTCAAGCGTGTTCTTCCGTGGTGTGATGGCAAGGTTGGTCTTGATTACAGGTTTCGGGACTAGTACGGCATAAAGGAAACATCAGTTTTCCTTGTCAATGGTGAGTTAAGGCGAGATGGTACCAATCGGTAGATGGTAAGATTTTGTATTCGATCAAACCTTATTATTCACGAATTCGTTCCACGTCGGA
>JAECUM010027017.1:0-49256 GCA_016617855.1 Megalonaias nervosa | reverse complement strand
ATATATATATATATATATATATATATATATATATTGCTTTATAGTTTTCCATATGGATATATGTAGCTTTATCATTCATGTAATAGAATAATTTCCTTGCCTCATTTCAGCTGACAATATCAGAACAGGAGCAGAACATGAAAATAAGGGACTATGAAGTCAAACTGCAGACAGTTGAGGACATAAGTAGAAGTACTATGGCAGAAATTAGGAAACTTCTTACTGCCCAACAGAGAATGACAGCCAGGTAATACACCGACATTTGGGTCAAAATCATGGTTTTTAGTTCATTGCCATAACTCATTACCCCCTAAAGTGGTGCAGTTAAGTGGGTACTGTGACGGAGCAGTTTTATAAGTCTAGACCCTGTGCAACAAACTACCACACCAGTGGGTTTTTTTTCCAACTTATACTATGTTTACATGCAATTCAACCAATCAGAGTTTAGCTTACATCAAGAGAGGAAATACAGGACCTGTATGTTGTAGGGGATTACCTAGTTGATAAGGCTCACACTGCCATGGGTGATCCCTCTACCCGTGTGCTGTAGGGGATTACCTAGTTGATAAGACTCACACTGCATTGGGTGATCCCTTTGCCTGTGTGTTGTAGGGGATTACCTATTTGATAAGGCTCACACTACGTTGGGTGATCCCTCTACCTGTATGTTGTAGGGGATTACCTAATTGATAAGGCTCACACTGCCTTGGGTGATCCCTCTACCCATGTGCTGTAGGGGATTACCTAGTTGATAAGGCTCACACTACGTTGGGTGATCCCTCTACCTGTATGTTGTAGGGGATTACCTAGTTGATAAGGCTTACACTGCCTTGGGTGATCCATCTACCCATGTGCTGTAGGGGATTACCTAATTGATAAGGCTCACACTGCCTTAGGTGATCCCTCTGCCTGTATGTTGTAGGGGATTACCTAGTTGATAAGACTCACACTGCCTTAGGTGATCCGTCTACCTGTATGTTGTAGGGGATTACCTACTTTCTTGGCCAAGGGTATAATGAGTTAAATCTGTGATGTGCAAACTGGAATTATTTTGCTATGTACAGTATTTATAGAACCATTTTTCCTGCTTTCAGACTAAACAATTCAGTAGTTGATTAAGTCAAACAAGTGAACTAAAACAATGAGTACGCAGGTGGACCAGTTAAACAGATTTGTTTTTACTTTTTGTGTTGTTGTTATTTGTACAAAACTTAAGGTTTTTCTGTCGTTGTGAACTGTTATTTCCATATTCTCTGCAAATATTTCCTTTTCTTGCTCTGCCCTTGGAAGAAAATATGAATTTTGTTGCTTGAACTGCTTGCAAAAATTTAACTTTCTGTGAAAGAAAAGATTCATTAGGTACCTTCCTTTTATAAAGTATTGAAATTAAACAATATACAAGCAAGATAAATATAGGTAATTAGACCATTTATCTAAAGTTAATTATAATTGTTTGCAAATGTAGATGGAAAGAAGAATGCACAACAGTGGCACAGAAATATGAAGTGAAGATTACTGACCTCAGGGGAGAAGTAAACCAGTTGAAGAAAAGGAATCAGGAACTCACATCTTTACTAAAAGAGAGTCAAGAAAAAACACTAGAGGTGATCACACCGTTTTTGCAAGATGCTCATGACTTGCTTGGTTGGCTGTACAGTGGTCCTTAAATAAAATTAATGTATAGATACTGAAAAGATGTAATCTATGTATGCTTTAAGTTTGAATTTTTTTTATTATTAAAACAAAATAATTAATGAAAACTTTTTGCGACAAGGAAAATATGGAGATTATAAGAAGAATAAGATTTTCTTTCAGTTGGAAAATTTATAAATTTGTAAAAATCTGAAATTTTAGTAGTGAAATAAGTTGGAGGATGATAACCTTGTAATGGAGGTTGTGAGGACATTAATAATGTAGCAAATTGAGTTTTACTGGCAGTGTATCACTGGAGAATGTTCTCTAATTTGCCTGAAAGAAACCCACCTATGAAATGTGACATTTTCATTTTCAAGTTCTTGAAAGACATTGGTAAGTTATTGATAAAGAGGTCCCTGCTGGACCCTATTTATAGATCCCACCACATGCTGGACCCCATTTATAGATCCCTCCACATGCTGGACCCCATTTATAGATCCCTCCACATGCTGGACCCCATTTATAGATCCCTCCACGTGCTGGACCCCATTTATAGATCCCTCCACATGCTGGACCCAATTTATAGATCCCGTCACATGCTGGACCCCATTTAAAGATCCCTCCACATGCTGGACCCCATTTATAGATTTCTCCACATGCTGGACCCCATTTATAGACCCTCCACATGCTGGACCCCATTTATAGATCCCTCCACATGCTGGACCCCATTTATAGATCCCTCCACATGCTGTACCCCATTTATAGATCCCTTCACATGCTGGACCCCATTTATCGACCTTCCACATGCTGGACCCAATTTATAGATTACTTCACATGCTGGACCCCATTTATAGATCCCTCCACATGCTGGACCCCATTTATCGACCTTCCACTTGCTGGACCCCATTTATAGATCCCTCCACATGCTGGACCCCATTTATCAACCCTCCACATGCTGGACCCAATTTATAGATTACTCCATGTGCTGGACCCCATTTATAGATCCCTCCACATGCTGGACCCAATTTATAGATTCCGTCACATGCTGGACCCCATTTATAGATCCCTCCACATGCTGGACCCAATTTATAGATCCCGTCACATGCTGGACCCCATTTATAGATCCCTCCACATGCTGGACCCCATTTATCGACCCTCCACATGCTGGACCCAATTTATAGATTATGCCACGTGCTGGACCCCATTTATAGATCCCTCCACATGCTGGACCCCATTTATAGATTCCTCCACATGCTGGACCCCATTTATCAACCCTCCACATGCTGGACCCCATTTATAGATCCCTCCACATGCTGGACCCCATTTATAGATCCCTCCACATGCTGGACCCCATTTATAGATCCCATCACATGCTGGACACCATTTATAGATCCCTCCACATGCTGGACCCCATTTATAGATCCCTCCACAGTTTGAAAAACTTTTGCTTAATTGTATCAAAGGCTATGACAGTACTATTTCTGTTCTCCATATTTCATTGGTTACCTGTAATTTGCACTTAACCTGTACATGATGAATAATAATGAGCTGTCCCTTGCTCACACTGACTTGGTAATGATTTGCTGGTTATATATATATTGAACAGTACCTTTGCAATTGTTGACCAATAAGCTTAGCTAGGGGATTAGCAATATATAAATGTCCCCCAGTACAATGTTTTTCATAATAACGGAACTGAGATCAAGACTTCATATTTTAATCCATTTAGGTCACAAAATTGGTAACTGCTGATTCTGTTGATATACAGAGTGAGTGTTTTCTGTAATTGTGACACATCCACAGTACTGTAACACAAACTAATTGCAAAACTTAAAGCTACTGTTTTCACTGATTGATATAAAAAAAGACCCGTGCTTCTTTGACTTATTATCTGTTTTCAACTTTGATATTGGATATTTTTGCAGCATTTAGAAATGAAACTATTCCAGGTCCCCCAAATACACATTCCTATATGCATCAACCTAAAGACAAAGGTGAAGGCATATAGTTGGAAATCATAAAAGTAGAGTTATATGCAAGAATTATTAAGGATTCCACTTCTGAGCATGCACCAATTGTTAAATTGTTGAAAGTCTCTCTAGCTGTGACCACCTCTTGCACCTCTTCAGCAGAATGTGAATGAGGGTTAAGTGTCATGAACAATATTATGAGTGTACGGAATGGATCATTTCATTTTTCTGGAGGGGATGTGTATACCAGATTAATAGCAAAATATGACCTTATCAGGCAAGTGGACTGTCACGCAAATCAGGGCAAGTGATTGTTTTTTAAAGCTACTTGCCCTGGGCCTGTGTCAGAAAAAATTCTTTGAGCACTGTTACTGATGCAGATTTTGACATTTAATCAAGCAGAAATTGCAATAGGACTGATCCAGTAAAATATGCCTGAGACCCAGGGAAGGCACCTTTAATGTGGAGTACTCGCTCAATGATGCAGTTTAGAGTTTTGTTTCATTTAATATGAAGTCTGAATAATCAGAGTAACCTGGCATATATTTTTTTTAAAATGCCTTCCCTTTGCAACATGCATGTTTAAATGGAACTATTCTTACCTATGCTGGTGTGTTAGAATATTGATATTATCATCAATTTTATTCTGGGGCCTAATTTGACACTCCTGTTTTAGGCAGAAAAGATGATAGCTGACTACTCTCGTGCCATCAGAAGAATAGAAGAGAGGATGAGGGATTCAGAGAACAGGGCAGCTGAACTCGCCAAAAAGGTCTGCCAGAAACTCACTTGAATGAAACAAGGGTTCCATGGAGCATATTTTCTTGCTTGCAACTGAGTTTTCACGTGTTTTACATGACATCAAGAAAAAGCAAACTAACTTTTCATGTGTTTTACATGACATCAAGAAACTCTTAACATTGCTGATGAGATTGACTCTGTAGCCACCACCACCAGAAAAGTGGTATCTCTTTCTGACTGTTATTCTAACACACCTGTAATGTAAAGAACTTCCTGATTTGTTGAACCTTATTGTATCTAGTTTGCATGGATATGAACTGTGGATATCTATCATGATACATATGACATTATGTATTAGGATACATATGACATCATGCATCAGGATACATATCACATCTGTATCAGGATACACATGACATCATGTAGTGGGATACATATCACATCATATATCCTGGCATGACATGTATCATGATGCATATGACATATCAGGATACATATCATATAAAGCATTGGGATACACATATCACAACATGTATTGGGATACATATGACATCTTGTATCAGGATACCTATGACATGTATCAGAATGCATGTCACATCATATATTGGGATACATATCACAGTATGTATCAGGATGCATGTCAAATCATGTATCAGGATACATATCACATTATGTATTGAGATACATATCACATCATTTGTCAGGATAGATATGTTGAGATACATGTAGTGGGATACATTACACATTCATCTGGGTACATATCATGTATTGGTATCCATGTTATATGATATATTGGGATATATCTCACATATTGTTATACATGTCACATGTTTTGAGATATATTATGTATTGATATACATATCATGTTTTAGGGTATATATCACATCATGTATATGGATACAAAGCACTGAATGTATTGGATACATATTGCTTCATTTCTTTTGTATCTTGATACATATCATATCATATGACATTGATGGGTTTATACACTTCAATGTTTTCTGATTTGTTGATCACAAATTCGACTTTTTATTGGCTTTGCTTAAACATTGCCAGTAAATCTTAATTTGCAATAGTATAATCACTAAATATACTTCCACAGATCAGAAAAACATGTTACAATTATTTCCAAAGAGCCAGAAGGACAAAAGTGTCAGTTCATAAATACTTCATCCTATGGAGATAGTTGAAGGGTTTCTGAAAATTTAATTGTAAGTAACAGTTACTTAGCTATATATGATTAGATCTTAAGGTTTCTGAGAATTTCATTGTAAGTAACACAGTTACTTGGATACAACTTTATATACTTAGATCTTAAGGTTTCTGAGAGTTTCATTGTCAGTAACAAAGTTACCTGGCTATAAATAATTTGATCTTAAGGTTTCTGAGAATTTCATTGTCAGTAACAAAGTTACTTGGCTATAAATAATTCAATCTTAAGGTTTCTGAGAATTTCATTGCAAGTAACACAGTTACTTGGCTACAACTGTATATACTTAAATCTTAAGGTTTCTGAGAATTTCATTGTCAGTAACAAAGTTACATGGCTATAAATAATTTGATCTTAAGGTTTCTGAGAATTTCATTGCAAGTAACACAGTTACTTGGCTATAAATAATTAGATCTTAAGGTTTCTGAGAATTTCATTGTAAGTAACACAGTTACTTGGCTAAAACTTTTTAATTGGCTAAAACTTTATATAACTTTAGGATTTCTTAACATACAATCAATACTTGGTTTGTTGGCAGAGCCTGGTGTAAGGTATTTTGCCTTACTGGTTTTTTGTTGGTCATGAAGCCATCAGTAAAGTGGACAGCTTCCTGGCAAAACTCACTGTGTTATTTATGCAATTAGAGCTTAAGGTTTCTGAGATCTTCATTGTAAGTAACAAGGTTACTTGCCTAAAACTTTATATAATTAACTCTTCAGGTAGTTAACTATTACATTTATAAAGGCAATTGCAATTGATAACATGTTCCTGTGGCTTTGGTTCATTATTATGGACCTTTTTCACCAATTTCAATTATAGATTAGCAGTTAAGTAGAAGTTTTCAGTTTGTTGTATGCTTTTACCACCCTATGAATATTCTTACCATAGATTCAGTTGTTATGGAATCTAAAATATTGGTACAGATTGCAGATCATAATAAATTAGAATCAAAAATACTTTTTTCAATTTTGGTAAATTCATCATATTTTCACAATATACTCTTTGGTAGCTTAATGTTACATGGCTGTTACACTCAGAAGTAATAAAATGTTTCAAATAAAGTCTTTCTCTCGTTTGTTAAAGATTTATGCTTTTGAAAATTCTATAATTTACAGCACTCAGTCTGTTTGGTTTTTTTTGTTGTTGTTAACCTCTAATCAAGTTGCATATCTTTTATTTACAGATATCACGACAGATGATGAGAGAGCGACAGATTGAGAATGAAAAACGTAGTCTACGACAAGAATTACAACGAAGTGTAATGGATTCATCAAATAATTCACTAAGGTAGACTATTTCTTCAACAAACAACATGATCTAGTTATTTATATATCTGTTATGCCTACCATAGTTACCTGTACAGAGTGCGTGCCCAACGATTAACACTTGGATCCAGTTGATTAGTGACTATGCTGTTTACTCTAAATCATAGAATAAACACAGTAGACCTTGATTTGCTGATCTGCCAGCATATCATGTGATGGTAGTTTTGGGTGAGTTCTGTTTGCATTTGGGTGTGCTTCGGACAAGAGCAAATATGGTGCATTGAAGATTGTTTTGAGATCATGCTTCGGCTAGCTTGGATGCCTTAGAACAAAACATCAACCTTTCTCCTTGTGGATGCTATACATAAGTGCCAAGGTTTATGATGTTACAGAGTTTTATAGGATTCCAGATCTGAGTGATCTAGAAGTTCCCAGTGCAGTAGAATCATTAAATAATGGTATGCCATCAAAATGCTACACTGCTGTGTTTGCAAACCAAGGTTGTTGTTTTTTTTTTATTTCCAGAGTATTATTATTTTGTACCTTTTGCAGAATTTTAACATCTTAACCTTTTATCTTTATCTTGTAGTATTACATGTTTATGTTTATTTGGAAGGGTTTATCTTCCTGAATATTTTCCAGTTCTTTATTTTTACATTTTTAGACTGCCCTAATAATATGTTGGTCTTGCAAATAGTATTGGAGGTCTTACAGATCATCTTCATTGACCTGCCCCATTGTCAGGTCTCTCTTTGGTATAGACATCCCCAGGGACTCATTCAGTGCCAACATTCAGCAGCAGGAAATAAACACTCCTTTCTAATAGGTTGCTCAAATTTGTTCATAACACAAACTCACTGGGAGTTTTCTCCAGATTTTTTTAAGGCTAATGGCAAACTCTAGTCATAATTTGGAGCTTTATCAACCAACACATTTGGTACCAAATATCAGAATGTAGTCACTTGAATTTGCATACAAGGACATCATTTACCACATCAAGTACTTCCCTACAGTCGGAATCTTGGTCCTAGAATCTTCATGAGAATCATCAAGTCACATTAGTTATTAGAACTAGCTCCATATCAAATAACAGGATCACAGCCTAAACACATCAGGTGAGCAATTTTTGTGCCAAGACATGAAATCCCTTGTTTTGCTCTTGCTTTGTATTGGCTTCCTTATCAACAAAGACGAAATCAATCTTATTCCATCTTAGTATTTCAATCACCTGGGCATAGAGTTCAGAACCTTCTTGAACTGACTTTGTCTCCCAGAGGAAGACTCTTTCAAAATCATCTTGGTAGTATCTTTCATCTCTTTATAGAGATGAATCACATCATGGTGTTCACAGTGTGGCCATGGACCTTCTCATTTTGAGCTGTTTGTGTATGAGATCCCTGCAGATAATCCTCCTACCGCAGTGGCAGCCAAAGTTTTGCCCTCGTGAATGAATTATCAAAGTTTAGAACTACAGGAGTCCTCATTTAAACAAATGGGAGGACTTTGGATTCCATACCTCTCCAGGCTACACAGTTGCCAGCAGAATGGTGTGAGCAGATACATGCCTCTGCCTTAAGTGCCTCAGTATTACAGATATCTAATTTCTGTTTGGCTTTTCAGGAGAAGTTAGCACCAATTACAATCAAGTGCTACCATTCCATGATCTCAGACATGTTTTGCCATCATTATAGGACATCAGGTAGAACAAAGACCTCTCCAACCTTTTCACCAATTTTGGCTTGTCTTGACTGAAGGCATTGACCCTATGCCCAGAATGATTCAACCATGAGTTCTCACATGGTTGAACAAGGTACCCTTCAAACCAGTATCTAAAGCCCCTTGTAGTCGCCTTTTGTACAAGACATGCTTCTCAGTGACTTTAGCTACAGCAGACAGAATCCATGAGATAAAAGCCCTGTTGGTTGACCTGAACTATTTGCAGTTCCATCACTGGGGTTCAGCTTCTGTCATGATGGTCCCAACATTCATTGGCAACAACAAACTCGCATTCATATCTTGAAACTTCTTTCTTCTTTGAGCCATTTTTACCTAGGGCACTGCAGGATCTTGCTTTGGCAGTGAATCCTTATGTGTGGTTACTGAGCCAGTCAGAAGATGGAGCTCTTGCTTGTTCTTACCACTCAAAGAAAGGAGGGATGATATTTCTGTACAGGCTTTGTCATCTTGGATCCATCATGTTATTTACTCAGCCTACAAGAAACTAACCCAGGACCAGATGAATTTCAAAGGTAATTCAGCTAATGAGGCTAGGGCAGTTGCACAAGAAATCAAGCACAACAGTTCCATAACTGACATCACTTATGGCAGGTTGTATCTCATATACATTTTATCTCAAAGGGCTTGATTTGACTGGTGGAACCTATACCAGCAGCATAACAGGCTTCTGTCCCATGTCATTCTGCAGCTTCTTAACATTGCAGGTTACTCTGCTACACAGGAGCAAACTTTTTTTTTCTCAAACCACATGCATTCACTGACAATGTTATCTAGCCCTTATCTCAAACAAGACTTGAAGCTGCTTCACATTCATTAGAAAACCCGAGTCAGGGTCAGCTATGTAACCTCCACTCTCCACCTCTTCTCTATTTCCCTAAGTATAATGATGAGGTAATGTATTGGGAGAAGAAACCAATTCTTGGAGTAATATATGTTAGTTTGAAACATAAAATACTTTTTTATACCCAGTCATTATGGCATTGAAGTGATATTTGAAGTGTACTGAGCTGATCTCCCATGTTCTTTGTGTTGAAAGAAGGAAGGAATTATATTTCCACTCAGACTCATTTGTCTTGGATCGGACATGCTATCCATTTAGTTTACAAGGAATGAACTCGATGCCAGTTGAATTTTGTATGCATATCAGTTCACAAGGTTCCCTGACATCATTCAGCCCAGGGAATGGAGAATTGAGATGACTTTCTCCAGCTTTTTACCTTTGAGACCTCACTTTCTAAATAGTTCATTTCAACTTGGTGGGATCTGTATCTGTAACACAACAGACTGTCTTCCAAGGTCACTCAGTAGCTCTGCTTGTCTATATCTGTAATTGTGGCACTCGACAGTTTCACATTTTGCATAGGGTTAGAATTTTAAAGAAAAAGAATTCCCCTCACTAGTTATACTGCCTATTTAAAAAAGACCTTGTATATCTTAGGTACTGTTCAGAGAACCATTAATTCCCTTTATTTTGGTGTATGATTGATGGGTGTAATATGGGTTATAGAGTATACAGCTTGGCCTTACTCAGATGTGCACCTTTCAAAAAAGTGCTAGCTCCACTTGGTCATTTTCACTTCCTGAACTTCAGAGGTAAATTGTTAAAAAAAGAGCTGATAACTTTTTTAACATTTTATATATTTGGTAATTCATTCATTGCACTTTCAGAAGCTAATATTGTCTAGTCTGGCAAAATTCATTTTCCTTATTTTTAATAGCTGCTAAGGATAGTGTGCTTTAGACAAATTCAGGCTGATTTTTGGAGCACAAGGGAGCAGTCATTTTAATTATCAGTGTGCTAAGATCATTTACAATTTCCAAAAGTACAATATCCAAAGAAATGTCAGCCACATTACATCAAAGTAGCAAAGAGGTATGCCAACATTCTCTCCACTGTGCATGTTTTAAATGCAAACAACTTCACCTTACATATGTCACTCTCTCAAAAGTACATAATAACTGGTGAGCATCCCCTTAAAGAGCACATAGGTATTATTATTATAGGATTAAATTTTGATTGTATGGCTGAAATATTTAAGTCGCAAGCATCTAAACAGTCCTTTTGTTTAATTTTCCTGTATTTCTCCCCCCCTCAGAACAGTATTTATTAGTGTCAGAGTCTCAAACAGGTACAGCCCCACCCACTACTTATGATAAAAAGTGAGCTATTTTAAAGAGGCGCATTGCATTTTGTCAACATAGCAACCAGTCTTATGCTGAAAGACAGGAATATGAAACTATCCATAATTATTCCTAATATGTCAAAAATAAAATTTAAAGATTGAAAAGGGATGGAACAAATGAAGTTCATTAAGGTCAAAGGTCAAAGGGTAAAATATTTGCTTATTGTTTAATATGGAAGAAAGCAAATTTGCTTTGTCATCATTTATTTTTTAATTTCATTGCAAATAAATGAAAAGAAACATTTTCACTATATGTTTCTTTTACTTAATGCAACAGTTTTAAATTTAAATTTGACTTTATTCCTATATTCTAAGATTTCTAATTTCCCCATAATTAAGGTCACTACTCACACAAATATGCCTCATGGCAAATTATGTAAGCAAGAGCAAAATAAGCATAATTAGCTTATTTTCATGCATAAAATCAATGTTAATGTACCATTTTATTCAGAACATTATACATAATAATATGAAAATAAGAAAAATAATTGCATAAATTTTTATATTTGTTTTAAAGTGGTGCACTACAGTTTCATATTTTGCATAGGGTTAGAATTTTAAAGAAAAAGAATTTCCCCTGGTTTCCTCACTGGTTATACTGGCTATTTAAAAAAGACCTTGTATATCTTAGGTATTGTTCAAAGAACCTTTATTTTGGTGTATGATTGATGGGTGTAATATGGGTTGTAGAGTATACAGCTTGGCCTTACTCCAGATGTGCACCTTTCAAAAAAGTGCTAGCTCCACTTGCTCATTTTTACTTCCTGAACTTCAGAGGTAAATTGTAAAAAAAAGTACATAATAACTGGTGAGCGTCCCCATATGTGTAATACAACAGACTGCCTTCCAGGTCAAAGGTCAATCAGCTGCTCTACTTACGCTGAATACATGGAGTGAACATTTTTTCAAGACCACTTCAGTTCATTGACTAATGCTAATTCTAGTCAGCATTTCACATGAGACTTGAAGCTGCTACATTTGGAAACCAGTTAGAACCAGGCTCAGGGGCAAGGGGATGTAACACCCTCCACCTCTTACTTATTGTCTGGGTGTATTATGATTGGGTAATGTATTTGCAGAAAACACAATTTTTGGGAGTTAAAATGTTTGACAACAACAATTAGTTGATCATAATGCATGCACACCCTTCTGACAGTTACATACATGGAAGAGTATCCACATTAACTTGGAAGTAACTGATGATTGATGGAATTTTCGGACCAATTCCTCTATTGAAGGGGAGACCACTCATGCCTGATTTTTCAGCAAGCAGATGATCTTTTTGCAGTTTCGTTGCTGAAACAAACTTAATTTGTATTATGATTGGGCAAGTAATAATTTCAGAAATATATCTTACACCACCATAAATTTAATTACTTTGTTTTGTAGTGTATTTTTTTATAATTAATCCTTCAGTAGAAAAACAAATGACTATATAATAAAAAGGTTACTGCAATTAAATGGGAAAATATGAACTCGTTTTGTTCCCAAGGTCGAGCAGTATTACTCCAAAAAACTAGTTCATATTTTCCCATACAAATGCAGTAACCAGTAAATACTAAATGCTGCAATAGCTTGGGTGTAGTTGACTGGAGAGAAAAACTACAAAAATTATATGACTTTGTATACATGTCAGCACAAGATGAATCCCTAATAACATGTTCGTGAGTTCATGTGCCTAATTCATTGATCTTTTCATGACATTTTAAAATCCATTGTCTTCATTTTCAGACAAAATATAGATGACCTTCTGGAAAAACAACAGGTTATTTTTGTGCTACTTTTTACTTATTACGTTTCTCTTGAATTGTCCTGAGTTGATGCTTTTAAGTGTTCACTGTAATCACCCATGAAATCGTTTGTCCCAGCAATTCTGTTCTTTGTTTCTTTTGTTTATCTGCCACCCTATCTATCTACCATCAGCCAAAGCTTAACCAATGTGCAGGTTATATAATATTTATCATACAATGTAATCTGTATAATCCATTATTTTTCATGGGAGATTTGAACATTTTGAAGGTGTAAAATTAATATATAGCAAAATTTTTATTATCTAATATTTTGATTTAATATTTCATTATCTAATATTAATTCATTGCAAGTTTGACAGTTGCACTGAAAATGAAGATAAGAAGCAAAAAACTTTAAGGGGCTCCAAAAAGTGGTCTAAGGCGCTCACCATTACGGATTACTGACATCTCACCTGTCTGGTTGGGTTCGAGTCTCAGGTTCAACCAATGTGGGTATGTGGGAAGCTTGCCAGTAGCTTCTCGTGGGTTGGTGATTTTTTCCAGGGTTTTCCTGGGTTCTTCCTCCACTATTTATTCTGGCCGCCATGTATAGCCTATCTTGTGCTGAAAAATAGCATTAAACCCTACAACAACAACAACAACAACAAAACTTTATGCCAGTTATATCAATAATATCCTTATGGCAGAGATTCTTAAATATATGAATTTGCCAGACATGTCCAATAGGTCAAACGTTTTGACTGGCAGGCACTTTGAGCACCCAGACATCTCATAAGAGTTCTCAAAATCATTATATAAATGTATCTTTGATTATTTTATGAATTTTTTACTGCAAAGTAAACACTATGAAGTAAAATTCAGAGTCACTAGGTCTCATTTATCGATTGCTTCTTTGTCAAACAATCATTATAAATGTTGCCAACTATAAAGATTAATTCAAAGTTGACTAAATTGTTTCTTTGTCAAGCAGTCAGTAGACATGTCACCAGATAAGCGTGTTTGGTTATTATGTTTCCCATTTGTATAAACATTCTATTGCACAAAACACAGACCGCTCCGGTGGCCTAGTGGTTAGAGCATCCGCCTCGGATGTGGGCGGTTGTGGGTTCGATCGCCGGCAGAGTCGTACCAAAGACTTACAAAAAATGGTACTAAGAGCTGCCTCGCTTGGCACTCAGCTTAAAGAGGTTAGTGTTAGGACTGGTTGGTCTGGTGTCAGGATAATGTGACTGGGTGGGACATCATGCTACATGTCTGCAGCATGATGCCCCAGTGCTAGACATCACTATAAACTGCCATGCTGCAGACATCATAGTGATATGACTGAAAAATTGTTAAAGCTACGTTAAAAATCCAAATCACACACACACACACACAAACACAAGACAAAAGAGGTGGAAGACTTATATCCTGGACTTATCATAAGCCATATAATTGAGCAATTGCCACAGGGTCTGTGCTAGAAACATTACATGGGTCCCTCACAACATATGGTTTGTGTCATAGTGTGTCAGCATATGATAACCTTAGAACAAAATATGTGAAGCCTAGGCCCAAATTTTAAAAAGAAAAGACACTAGCTACAACAACTTTAATACTCATCCTCCAGGTCTTATTTGGGGACCTAATTAAATAAAACTTCACCATCTGACTTTACCAGAAATAACCATTTATTACCATTTATACTGACTTATAAGACAAGTCAAACGGCAAACCACACAGACCCAGATCTGCCATCTGCAAAGTTTTCTTTTTTTGTCAAAGCTTGTTATATTGCCTTTGAATGTTTTATATTTCACAAATATATGGCAGCCATGTTAGTACTTGGGAAAATAATGTCTGGCAGGAGCCATTAGAATTTCAGGTCTCAACATTAATGTTTTATGCCATTAAATAACCACAAATTCTAAATGTGTCCAGATGTAACTAAAGTTTTCTTCCCCAAAGTTTTCTGCCTAATAGCATCTTTTTGATGTTTTGAATTTTGTTAAATATTAAAATCTCCCTCACTGTTGCTCTTCTCTTTTCTGGGCTATAACCTTGTTACTGGTATTTTCCAAAATTAATTTTTTGATTTTTGCAAACTTTGGTTATCACGCATGAAGTATTTTGAACCAGCATTATTGTTCTATCTTTTGTTTATCTGCTACCCTCTCTATTCACCATCAGTTAAGCATAACAAGTGTGCAAGTGATATAACATGTTTTTTATCACACAACCTGCAAGTGATATGACATCTGTCATTTATCAGACAGTGTTATTGATATGATGTTGCTTTGACCCATTTCAGACTGTTCACATGTTCTCAGTTTGGAACTTCAGGGTCAGTCCTGTAGATCATACCTTGGTGATAGTTGCCATTCTGATCATTTTGAATATTTATGAAGCAAGGATTGACTGAAAAGTTGCAAAAGAACAAACTTTTTTTTAAAACTCATAACTTCTTGGTTAACCTTACAGTCAATCCGATCATAGAGACAGCCAAGGTGGCCCAAATTGATTAGATTTCTGTTGGGTTTTTTTCTGGAGAAATTTCTGGCAAACAAGATGGTATGGATTTTCTGTAAATGACAGTGCTGACATACATCTGAGTCATATTTTTGTCTTGCAGAAATAGCCAACCTAGTTCCAGCTGATATATTCACTACTGCATATGCCAAATTAATGATTCAGAAATAATGTTACAATTCCATAACATGTAAAGACATAAAAACCGAAACATTTGAAGCTGTTTAGTACAATGATTTGCTGTTCCTTTAAAAGAAATCAATTATTCAGTGTTTCAAATGAAATTTATGAGACACGTTGAATAATTTTACATTTTCCTCGCAAATGGTAAGAAAAATTAGATATCATTTATTCCATAAAATTAATTAATGTAAGATCCTTTATATTTTACCTCTTTTATCTACCCGGA
This sequence comes from Megalonaias nervosa, assembly GCA_016617855.1. Taxonomy (NCBI): domain Eukaryota; kingdom Metazoa; phylum Mollusca; class Bivalvia; order Unionida; family Unionidae; genus Megalonaias; species Megalonaias nervosa. Next base: position 33,847 of record JAECUM010027017.1, on the reverse strand, counting down.
CAAGTACAAAGCTAAAGTAATTTTTTTTTCTTTACATGACCAAAACCACCTGAAGGACTTGTTCCAATTTTACATTTTGATGTATATACACATTTTTGCACAAAGCTTGTGTTCATAAAATCTTTTTATCCACATAATAATGTATTTTGTTGGTATTATAATGTATCTAGAATGAGAAAAATCTACAAGTTAATTTCTTGATCCAATTCATGCATACAGTACACAATTTAATACAGGTGAAACTCAGTCTTCTGCCATCCGCAATATCTCACCTCATTTATTTGCATGAATTTGGATTAGAAACTGAGGTAGCATATTTTGTTGTACACTAAAGATCTCCACTTAACAGTACTTTTGAGTTAATTTTTTTCTATGGTGTTAAATTTCAGTGTGTTGGAAACTGACCATTTCATTAGTATTTGTTCAGTTGTTTCTGCAGAATGGTCGTGGTTTGTCTGGTCTTGAATTACATGATATGTACGAACCATTAAATCCACAAAAAATTGGTCCCCCATGAAAAAGAATTTGCTCTACCTTTTCTTCATAATGCTTGTATACATTTCTATCATATTTTGAAGTACATGTGATTTTTGTTGAACCCACATTAGTAGGAAACAAAACAGTCAGCAGAGGTGTCAACAGTTTGTTAAGGATTTTGGTTAGATTTTCATTGGCATACATTTCCTAAACTTCTCCATGGATGTTGTTCATAATGTGTATGAACCATTATGAAACTAAGACATTTTATTTTGTTATGTGCTAGCTTGCTTCATTGGTCATAGGGTCATGGTCACATTCATAGAATGTATATTATGGTTTGGGTTAGTTTTTCCAAATACATGTACATATATTTCCTAAACCCCCAGATGGATTTAGTTCATACTTGGGATCAATCATTATGAAGCTAAGGCAATTAATTTTTGCAATATTCTTGCTTGCTCATTTGACCTTGGGGTCATGGTCATAGTCATACAAATGTTGCATTAAGGTTTTGGTTAAAGTGTTTTCATTTGCTTTTGTTTCCTAAACCCCTTGAAGGATTTTCTTGATATTTTGGATGAATAAATATGAACAAAGACAATTCATTATTTGAGATACTTGCTCAGCCTTTTGACCTTGGGGTTTTACAGCATTACAGGGCTGCGGACAAGGTAGGACAACTAGGACAAAATTTGTAATTCATAAGGGCCTACTGGAGAAATTTTCCTAGGGCCCACAGATCCTGTCCATGGCGCTACAGCATTGACTGGATTGTGCAATTGACATGCAGGCGGAAACCTTAATATTTAATCCATTTTCACATGTTTTACAAATAAGGGCAGTCATAAACTTCATGGAAAGATACAGATAGCTAGTTCCTTATGTCTAAATAAATGTTGCTTTTTTGTTTTTGTTTTTAATTAAAATGTTTTAACACAGCTTACTGGTCATTTACCTTGGACTTTAGTGTGTTTTGTTATTAGTACTTCTCTATTATCAGATGGTAATTTTATCATATAATTCATACTACCTCAGTTATTTAGACTAATAAGTTAGTTAGTTATGCCCATCACTCCTGCCGGGGGTATAGGCCACCCACAAATGATCACCATGAGACTTCTGTCCTGTGCCATTCCCTCAAGCTGACTCCAGGTGTGACCAAGCTTAGTGATGTCCGCCTCAAGGTCACGTCACCAGGTGTTTCTTGGTCAACCCCTTCTCCGCTTGCCTTGTCTCATGATATCACATTAAAGCATAATGTTCAAGGCATTTCAGTTTCATATATATATATATATATATATATATATATATATATATATATATATATAGCCAGACTTCACTTTTGTGGATAGTGTTTGACTATCTGTGTTCAGTGATACCTGGTTCAAGATTAAAGGACACAGCAAAGTAATCTATAATGCCCTTAAATCTTGTGAACATTTTAACAGCCATGTCAGAAGATATTTTTGGTACCAAATTGAGTATCTTGGAGTTTCTCAGTAATATCCAACATGATTTCTGTACTCAGCAAGTAAAAAGGTAAAAGGAGGGAAGAAATGGGCTAATCACGAATTCCTTCAATTTCTTTTTGGCAGTGAGCATCAATCTATTCCAGGTCATTGTGTTGGCATTTGTTTTGCATTTGACTAGTGGAGCTACATTTGTCTTTCCTTTTCATTTCAGACATGATCCAGATGAACTCACGACAGTCAATCTTGCCTCTAGTCTAAAACCAGCATTAAATGGCTCCCACAGGAAATCAGCAGATATTGATGATGCAATGTCAGACCGGTGACACAGTTCATGTCTTTACTTTTCACTACCTGACACATTCATCAGACCAGTGACACAGTTCTTGTCTTTACTTTAGTAACTGGACATGTTCTTCAGACTGGTGAAAAATTCAGGTCTTTACCCTCAACAACCTGACAAGTTCATCAGACTGGTGAAAAATTCAAGTCATTACCCTCAACAACCTGACATAGTCATAAGATTAGTGAAAAATTCAAGCCTATACTCTCTGCAACTTGACATGTTCATTAGAAAAAAGAGAGAACTGTTTAAAAAACAGTATACAATTTATGCCATAAAGCTTGTTTAACATTAGAGAAAAACAAGCTCTTGTGATTATGCAGCATTACTATGTGGCAATGTATATATACTTGAGGCGCATTTTTAACCCACTAGCGGAGATCTATTCTACAATCCATGGCATTGGTATATGTGTAAAAGAAGATACAAGTGTACTGCATTGCAAGCATTCTTTCTTCCTAGATTCTAGACAACAGCTTGTAGTGTGTTTTACATCATCTTCCCACTGGAAAGGGAGTTAAAAGAGCTAACTTTTTACATGTTTGTTTGTTGTACATTGTTGGTTACATACTGGCATTTACCACAGGTTTTTTTTTGCACTTTCTATGCAAAATGTTATACCTGAAATAATAAACTTGGTGAGGGGATGCATCCTGTAATAACAACTATACCATCATCACAAACCCTCATCACAAAAGTAGGTCACTATGTCCTATACTTCATACTTCAGTTCTGTTAAAATAAATATAGTCCCTATGTATTCAAAAACTGTATTTAAAAAGTTCCTAGGTACTGAAAAGTACATCATATGGTTCGTAATATTCTGATATTAATTCTAAATGGAAAGTCGCACCAACATGGGGTTTCCACCAGCAAACTTCTTATGGTGTCCAGTTGGTCCTGAATGGAAATGATGACAACCTATAATCTAATATGGCCACCATGGTGGCCATCTTGAAACTCTTGTCACTACTGATGATCATATTGACATAGGTTTTCACCAAAAGACTTCTTATGGTATCTGGTTGGTCCTTAATGATAATGGTGCTACACAGACATTCAGTATGGCTGCCACAATGAACCTATTGAAAATTTATGTCAGTAATTACCCTGAATGGATGATCATATTAACATGGGATTTCCTTATAGTCTTGATGTCTAATTTGTCCTAAATGAAAATGGTGCCAATTTTACATGCAATATTGCTGCCACAGCAGTTAAAAAGAAGAAATGGTCTTGTCTTGATTTCCAGGACTTTTGATTTTGAACAGTAAAGCATCAATCCCATCAAGGGACTCTTGTTTTAAAATAGTGATGGTCATATGAATTTATATTACATAAAAGTGGCTGATTAAGAAAGAAGGACATAGAAAAATTTGGCACTAACTACACTAGGTTCTATCATGAAGTATTAGGACTGACCAATGATCAGAACTTGTGTCTCTGACTTTTTCTTTTTCACACAGATATCTGCTTTGCTTCTGCTGCAAAAATACTGGCAGACCAATGACATTTATTTTCCCAGGCCCAGCCTTAGGGCAAGGCGAGCGAGGCAACTGCCTTGGGCCCCACGCTTCTCCGCAATAGTTTTGTTGCTTGGGGCCTCGTGCTCATCTTTTGCTGCCTTGAGCCCCGCACATCCTAGGGCTGGGCCTTTATTATCCATTCTTATTTTCATACATGTGCTAACTATGCAGATTTGTAGGTACTGTCGACTCCACCTAGTGTATCAGCAGTGCCAAATACATAATCCCTTTCTTGGTGTCTGCTAATGCAGGCAAAATAAAATCTAATTATCAACAAAGAATTGTGTAGTTCATATTTTGAGAAAGAAGGGATGATATTAAATGAAAGAAAATGGTTTGTTAAAATCAAAATGAAGAAATGTCCAAAACAAGTTACATTGTATGAAACCTTTCCTGTAGAAATGTAATTCATTATTGACTTTATGTGGTACTGACCTAATAAAAGAAAACATTAACACTTAAAGTAAATGTTTCTGCAACATAAGAAATCACTACAAAAAAATTTAACAATCCTGTGTAAACTTATTCACTGTCGAAACTTGAGCAGACCCTTTACTGTCAAATTTTAGTCATAAACCAGTTGAGACCTATTTCTGTACCACTTTCATGGTCTTGCCATTTTATTAATTATTAAATATTTGTATTATATGCCAGTGGATATTATATGAATTTTATTTTAAAAAGTCAACATTCTTTTATATTAAAATATTTATGTGTCAAGTTAAATATTAAATTTAAGTATATAATAATTATATCTGCATAATATCCGACAAATATTACATTTCCTGTTGGTTTACCACATGATGTTGTTGTTGTGGGTTTAACACTATTTGTTCAGTATATGATAGGCCATTAAATGCGGCCGTTATATCTGGTGGAAGAGGAACAGGGGAAAACCTCAGGAAGAACCACCAACTTATGGGAAGCTACTGGCAAGCTTTCTCACATACCCATGTTGGCTGAGCCCAAGTCTCCAACCAACATGGATAGAGGTGAAATGTCAGTGATCTGAAAAGGCAAGCAACTTGGACCACTCAGCCACCTTCAGCCCAGTTTACCACATGAATATTTCAAGAGGGACTTTACCATATATACTCACATATAAGTCAGATAAAACTGCAAGCAACATAGACCCTGATCTGCCAGCACATGATGCAATGGCAGAACAGTGTTGTTTGTTTTACTGCTTACTCCAAGTCACTATGTTGGCAAATTATGCAATGGCAAATCTTGGTCTATACAGTCTGCAGTTGGATCTGACACATAAACAAGTATATGACATATAAACAAGTATATATTGTATTCTGTATGATTTACAATGAAATAAAGAACACTCAAGAGACACAAAATGTCCTTAATGGGCATGCGTCCTTTATTCAGAAATTATAATTATAAAATATTGACAAGGTAGCTACAACTATTGTCCCTTATGTGGAGTTACTCCCCTAGTTAGATTTTACTGTATTCTGTATATGGAATTATATGGCAGACCAAGTTTCAGTTTTTCAACTGAATAAAGACATGGTTCATTATTTGCAGTTACTTACTATACCAGCTCTTTCTGTGTATAAAGTTTCCTGTAATTAGTCTAATATACAGTAAAACCAACACCTGTTACTGCTTCTAAAGATAATTGTTTGCTATAGCATTATGGTTTATAAGAATAATAATAATAATAAGAATAATAAGAATAATAATAACATTATCAATAATAATATTTTTTAACATTATCATATCTTTACTATTACTACTAATAATGCTTAATAGCAATTGTTTACTACTGTTGCTAACAATAATAATAATAATATACTGTTACTAAATAATAATAATGACCCATGGAATGACTGTAAATCTTCGATCATCAATTGTCCTACCTCATCTCCAGGATTTCCATCCTGTAATTATCATTTTCAGATTTGTATTGAGCATGCCATGTTGATAGTTCTACATAGCTATCTGGGTGAGTCTGTGTGTCTGTCCACACCCATGACTACCGTCAACATTAAAATTTTCTACTTGACCAAAAAGAAAAAAAATGAGCTGAACAGAAAAGTTTTATTATTTTATTTCAACAGTCCAGTCACAATTTTCTCAAACTGACTGAATTTGTTCACTAATTTCACTTCAGATAATTTGAGAAAGAAAAAGCCATGATAACTGTCTTCAGAAAGAAAATGTATTCATTAATAGCTGTGAGTTTCTGATAAACACTCATCTTTCTATCAGAAACTCTGTCAGATGTAAGAAGTTTGTATGTGATGTTTGTATTGGAATGTACCTATTAAATTTTACTCCTTGCATGGTTGTATCTATGTGGAAGTCCGAAATTGTTTCATATCCATTATGTGAAGAAAATACATTGTGATATATTTGTATTTTTTTCCTGTGATATTATTTCTACAGATAATTAAAACAATATGTAGATGATTTTAGTTTATTGTTTCTTTTCCAAGTTCAAGTACCATCTATATTTGCTTATGAGCTGGATCTAACTGCACAGACCCAGATCTGACATTGCATAATGTGCCAACAGATTGTGGCCTATGCAGTTTGTTAAGACTGATTAGTAGAGCAAACAACACAGACCCAGATCTGACATTGCATAATGTGCCAACAGGTTGTGGTCTATGCAGTTTGTTAAGACGAATTAGTAGAGCAAACAACACAGACCCAGATCTGACATTGCATAATGTGCCAACAGATTGTGGTCTATGTAGTTTGTTAAGACTAATTAGTAGAGCAAACAACATGGACCCTAAACTGCCATTGCATAATGTGCCAACAGATTGTGGTCTATGCAGTTTGTTAAGACTGATTAGTAGAGCAAACAACACAGACCCAGATCTGACATTGCATAATGTGCCAACAGGTTGTGGTCTATGCAGTTTGTTAAGACTAATTAGTATAGCAAACAACGTGGACCCTAAACTGCCATTGCATAATGTGTGGGCAGATCAGGGTCTGTGTTTGCAATTGGACATTTAATACCGATACAAATCTATCAGTTAACATAAAAAGTCTGAGGACCTGAGGGAAAAAAATGAACAATTACCCATTGATTATGTTGTTGCATCAGGGTTGACCCACAGGCCCTCCATACCTATGATATGAATTTCTCTTTCTTACTCATTTCTTCTCCTTTGCCAGCATTGGCATGCAAAAGAGATAGAAATTATTCAGAGAGTTTAATAATATCATTTTTCATCTGAAAATAAGTAAAGTTATAAGATTCAATTTATGATCTGATCAAAAGTAACGATTTGTCAAAATGTCAGAATAGTGTCATGAAATGAGATGAGAAATACATTGGCCTGATTTGTCAAAATGTCAGAATAGTGTCATGAAATGAGATGTGAAATACATTTGCCTGCCTTGGTCATTTGGCCTTTACATAACATCATATTGTTACATCACAAAGTTTTATTATACATCTTACATTCCGAAAAATTACAGTATGGGTATGTTAACATATGTAATATAGAAGTCAAGTGATGCGATGTTAATCAATATTAAGAAATTTGCATTATTCCTAATGCTGAAGTGTGGCAGATTGATTGTATGCTGTGACATGACAGTAACAAAGGTTAGCATCATGTGATAAATTACAGTTGTTTGCCAAAATATGAAATAATTTGGAGACCTGACATGTATTGAAAAAACTTCCTCAAATTATTCTTCCTCATAGCTCTCATAACTTATCACTGGTACTCACACTTGTGACTGTAAACTCAATTGCCACTACAAAGGCCAAATTAATGTGCAAACTCAGCACTGCAAAAGCAAAATTATTATGAAAACTCAATAGCACTGCAGAAGCAAAAATTACTGTGTAAACTCAATTAGCACTGCAAAGGCCAAATTAATTTGCAAACTCAATTAGAACAACAAAGGCCAAATTAATATGAAATCTCAATTAGTATTGCAAAAGCAAAATTAATGTGCAAATGTAATTAGCACTGCAAAGGCCAAATTAATGTGCATTAAATATTTGTAAATTGGATCAATATATTTACTTTGCTTTTCAATAAATTCATTATTTTGGTTATAATGATGTAGTATTAGATAGATCTGCAATTAATAATGGTCAGATATTACTGCATATATAAAACACATAGCATAATCATTTAAATTGTCAAAATAGTGTTCAGGTGTGATTCATATCTGAAGCCAATTTAGGAAGCAATTAGCTATGAGCAAAAAAACAACAAAACAACATAATAAATAATAAAAAAGAAGTGGGGGGGGGAATTAATTATTTACACATGCTGCAAACCTACTGACATAACATCAACTTGATTCTGACCAGGATTCGCTCAGAGAATCCAGTAGAGAAGTTTGAACACTTTGACCATCCTGTCTCTAGTGAGTATAGTGGTGAACACTGACACTTGCAATACCTTCAACCCCCAAATCCTCCCCCCCAACAATGAATCCTACTGAATTGATATTTGAAATGTAGCAATTGCAAGATTGTGTGACAAATATTTAAAAAAGGGGAGATTTTGACCATAGGGAAATTGTAGTCCAGGCTTGTGGAATTTCAATCAGGGCTTGTGATTTTTTTAAAGTCGCCAGCCCTGCACCTGTATCTAATTAAATTTTTCTTTGAGCACTGACCTATGAAGAGAGATATAAATCCATCTTATTTCATTAGGGTCAGGGTCATTCTATACTTACAAAACCTTTCTGTACAGGCAGGTGAAGTTTTGGTTCATGTGTTAGCAACAATAGCAACATTAAACTTCTGACCGATAACTGTTCATCATAGGCCTCTTACATAAACCAACTGTCTTTTGATCCTGGCGAGCTCAGCAACTTGTTAATCCAGACACTGTTTGAAATGTGAACAGCTGTTCCTATGCCTAATCATAAATGTTTGAGAAACACATTGTCAGTCCTTTGTTTAACAATCATATGTCAACAGGCAATTAGTAATGAAATTAGTGTTCTATCATGGTGCTTAATCAAAACTAAGAAAAGGGATTTTATTCTTGAGAATAAACTAAGCAGATGTATTTATGATTTTTTTGAACAGTGCACTAAATTAAATCTGTTGATCTTCTAATAATAATAATAAAAATTATACATGTAAAAAAAACAATAATGGCATTTGTATAATGGTATTTGTTCGAAACCTCAAGTCTAAAAGGTGAACCTGCATATAATGGTCACCTACATTTTGCACAATAAATCTAATTTTTTTCTCAGTGCAATGTTATTGGAATCAACAGATGCCTTCATGTCCTTATTTCTGTTCCAGTTAATGATATACTTTTTTAAATGACCATATGAAAGTCAGTGATATCGTACTCCCTGCAGTGAAAAGAATAATAAACACTGAAAGGTAACAAAACCGCATTCATACCTGACTAAAGAGAAGTTCCAATAGTTACCCCATGCACAAGTTCTCACGAACATAATGTACCATTTCTTCTGACATCCAATCACAGGACTATAGCTTGGTAAGTAAAACTTTAGAAAGCATGGTTATAGCAATTTGCTGCATGTACAAAATAAATACAGCTAGATGCTAATTAAGCATGTACAGTTCTGTACCATAAAGAAAATAGCAAAGCTAAATTTATTCTCATAATGAATTTCTCTGTGTTGTACTTGGTAACATCTGTGTGCATGGGCAGGGGCTTTACAAACATGTTCATTTCAGATGTACATGTCAAACATAGCATTATTAAAATATTGTATCTTTAATTTAAACTGTACTAGTTTGTATTAATTATCATAGTAGCGTGGGGGGGGTTCTTCTCAGATGGTTACATTAAGTCATCCTTGATACATGTAGGTTCACAAATACACTTTTTGAAGACAGACACTCATGTGCAAACCAATACTCTAGCACAAAAAGAAGCTATCAACATGATTTGTTTTCTTTGCCATTGGCATGTTAATTTCATGTCCAAACTTACAACCTAAAAGGACAAAAGCAACTCTTCTGTAGAATCATTTTCTTTTCAATTATATTGATAATAAACACTGTACCCACAGATAAGTGAAAAGTGTTTATTCTGAATGAGCATTTTGTGACAGAAAGAAAAATTTGTGAACTAATCAATACAGCTAGTAAATATTTTTGCTTTTATCTGCATAATTATTGTCTTCCATTCCTTGAACCATTAAAAAGTTTTACAAATTAATACACATCTCACAACTACACCAGTCCTATCTGTTCTATCTTTTCTCCATTATACAATCTCTACAATAATTACATATAATCGAATTAATCATGTATATATTTATATTCAGGTTTGATCTACATTATACAGAGGGCACATAATGATTGTTAGAATGCCGTTGTGATAAAGACTTTAACAAACTTAACGCTTTGTAACGAATCCCCATGTATTTCATTGTTACAAATTATAGATGAAGGTATTTTTTTAAAAATAAATGTTGAATATAAACAAAAAAATTCAATCTTCACTTGATGTGACACCAGCATCCTCACATCAAAACACTGTTCAAAACAACCAGGCTTCCTTTGCCCATGCACAATGCCCAGGAGAGGTTACAGAAATAGTCAGTTTCTCAAAAAATTCATCCATCAAAATGGGAGACGATTAAGCCACAATGCCTTTCTTTCATCAAAATGATGCCCCAAGAAAGGACACAGGAAAGTGTACAACTATAAATTAAGGCATCCGATGAAGAGACTGTGGATAATACCACCATTAGAAGTTAGGAAAATGGGATAGATTTTTTTCTGTCTCACATTTTTCACTCCAAAGTCAAGATATAGCATCAAAACATTACCACTGCTGATGCTGAGCAAGAAACCAGAAATCGGTCTTCAAAGTGCCACTCAACAAAAACTGTAGGCAATATCCTGCAAGGAAAATCACTTTGAAGGTTGCATAAAAAGGAAAACTGACATGGTTAACAAAAGAATTTGTGATATAGAACTTAGCATCAATTAAAATATTGCCAGAGTAGACAATATTTTGATTTTGTAAGAGTCCCATCAGTCCTTAACGGAAGGGAGAATGTTGTTAGAAAAGGTAAAAAATGGGGGGGATGGAGAAGGGTTTGGGATTGCTTAGCTTTCTTCAACAAGCAGCCTCATTGTTCATACCAATTCAGAAATGTGTTCCTACAATGAAATTTCTTGAGATTCAGTGTTTGTTTTGAGCTTTTGAGCAATATGAGTTTTAAAAAACCCACCAAAATGCTTATTAGCATTAGCCAAATTTTACTTTTTCAATGATTGACTTGTCAACATTTTTAGACATACTTAAGAATTACCAAAAAAAATCAACCAATAAAAAACTGACACGTACACAACTGAAATCTGGAAAAGTTAGAAAGTGGTACGAAAAGTAATACCTATTAAACATTGTAGTGTCAAGGAGGAAAGAAAAGAAATATATTCTCTTACCAGTGGGTGCAAACTGATGACCTCATGCTCCATAGTCAAATATGTATGTTTGATGTGTTTCAAAGACACTCATTTCAGCCCACAGTAACTGTAGTTGTAAAGCAATAAGGCCATGTACAGAAACATGCCATAACCTATTCAAAGAAATTTGTTGCAAAATGTTTGACTCAATAACCAAATGCTTCAACAGTCACAACAGGAACTGCATACTTTCGATGTATATTACAATCAGGTTACTGATCTATTATTTCCTAATGATTTACCCTTTTGTCTATGACAACGAAATAACTTTTTAAATTTTCTCCTTCAAAATGAGAAAATAACTGGATACATGTGAAGAAAACACATCCATTCAGAAGACCCTAAATTTGTTGGAAATTAAAATCTTGGAAAATCTGAGATTTTAGTGGGTGTGGGTGTTTTTAATTTTAATGTAGCTTTAACAATTTAACCATACTGCTATGATGTCTGCAATGTGGCAGCTTATAGTGATGTCTAGCACTGGAGCATCATACTGCAGACATGTAGCATCTTGTCCAACCCAGTCACATTATACCAGCACCAGGCCAACCAGTCATAATACTAACCTCTTAATGCTAAGCACCAAGTGAGGCAGCTGCTATTACCATTCTGAAGCGGTCATCTGAGATTTGGCAATTTTCCACATTATTATTCATTTCAAGATTAAGTTCAGTTCAGTTCAGATTAATAACAGACAATTATCAAACTACCGTTGTATTACGACTCCAAGGTCTTAAGTAAGTAATTGACAGAAGTGTGTGTGTGTGTGATTTGGACTTTTAAAGTAGCTATAACAATTTAGTCATATTGCTATGATGTGTGTAGTGTGGCAGTTTATAGTGATGTCTAGCACTGGGGTATCATGGCCCAGACATGTAGCATCATGTCCCACCCAGTCACATTATCTTGACACCAGGGCGACCGATCCTAACACTAACCTCTTAATGCTGAGTGCCAAGCAAGGCAGCTGTTAGTACCATTTTTATAAGTCTTTGGTATGACTTAGGCAGGGTTTGAACCTGCATCCTCCTGCATCCAAGGCAGATGCCCTAACCACTTAGGCCACCGAAGCGATCACAGAAAGAAGGAAAACCTAAAAACTTTGCAAACTTAACACAATTTAATTCCCTAAAATACAAATTGAAAATTTATGAGGAACTTATAGTATTGTGAATTAAATCCAAAGTTATCCTAAACGTTCTATTACAAATTCAAAAGAATAAAGTGTTCCAAATGAATTCCAAGTCTTGAATGTACTGATGTACCAATAATCTTAAATGTGCTCAAGTGTCAACTGTCTTGCTGAATCACAATGGCATCGTCCAGAACACATTTGAATGAATTCACAACAATCCCAAAATTGTGTTTAGTCCAAACAGTCATATGAGCACTTTGTGATTCCAATAAATAACTGAAATAAATGATTCATCTCAAATAAAAAAACAGTAAACACTTCTGCAGACTGAAAATAAAATAACAACAGAAACAGGAATAGGAATAACTGTTAACTTCTCCACAACTCTATTACAACTCTGTCACAATTCATCCCCATATGACACATGTTGAAATGCCTCCCCACCTGACTTATGTTGCAATACTCGATCACCAATTGAAAATTACCCCAAACTGTTCATTCAAGGCTGGGTTTAGATCTAAAATCCAAGTAAACAACTTTATCTATAGCATCATTATCATAAAATATAATATATGATCCTGGACAAAAATTGACCATGTAATATGTTGTTTACACTTGATTATTACAATCTACAATCATGGACAAATAATAAACACACAATACAGATACATATAACAGCTGTTAATTGCAGGACTATAACTGTGGCTGCTATTAACAAAAATACAAGAAGCACACCTTTCTCAAGCTGAAATTGGCATCATCTTTTGATGCTAACCCTTGTTGATGTTTTATAAGTGTCGTCAACAGTGAATGCCTTGACTTCAGTCGATATCCGCTTAAGACTTTATTAGGGGCAGACCATTTCATTTTCTAAAAGATGGTGGGTTCAATGCTTGAAAATAACTGTCTGGCTCTGACTGTAGTATTAAAAAAAGACCTTATTCCATTCCTTATTTTCCTTGAAACAGACATAGTTTGCAATTAAAGAAATACCATCTCACCTCTGTCTGCGTGGGTTCGAGTCTCAGATTCAGCAAATGTGGATATGTGAGAAAGCTTGCCAGTAGCTTCTCGTGGGTTGGTGGTTCTTTCCGGGGATTTCCCGGTTTCTTCCTCCACCATTAATACTGGCCGCCATGTATAGCCTATCGTGTGCTGAAAAATGGCATTAAGCCCTACAACAACAACAAAAAAATTAAAGAAATAAAACACCATGGTCAGAACTAACATCCCAGTCCCATAATTTAAATGATAAATCAGGGCTTCCATTAAATTGATATTTTATGGAGTCCCAAGGACCCCCACATTTGAATTTTATTGGGTCCTTACAAGATGTTAAAGGGTCCCGCTTTATAGTTTCTAAAGTAAATTGTGTGTCTATGTGTGTGTGTGTGAAAGACAGAGGTCTCACAAGAATTTTGGTGAAAACAGGCGTTCTACCAGCAAAAGCTGCAGACCCTCTCAGAAGCATGTTGGGCATACATGAAGTGGATAAATGTCCATCATAATGCCAGGAATAAAGAGACATAAAACCTTGTCAGTTTTATTTATTTGTAATTCTTTAAATATTCATTTATTAAGATTGATATCCTATCAGTTGACTTGGGAACACGCTACACAAGGCCATTATTTAGACAGTAATACATCGTGTCCTCCCAAAAAAAATATTGGGTGAGGCGTCTGAATTACAGAACTTGATTATTGTGAATTTAATTTTAAATTTTGCAATAAGAATTTGTGTGCTCAACCCCGAGTGCTGTATAATATTACTCTCATATTCTTCTTTTAAAGTCTGTAAAACAGTGTTGATTTGTCCTTTCTTCTGATCTGAATATGTTTTGAATTTTGCAAAGATACATCTGCTCTAACATTTTCCTTCGTATAACATCCACCAGTCACACCGTAAAGCTTCTTGGTTACAATCTGGCGTCATTTTCTATAAAACCATAAACTGGTTCGCTGCCTAATTTTATTATGAATATAATGAATCTGTAAGGCTAAGTTCAAACTGATGAAACTCATCTGTTTTTGGGAAATAAAATCGGTCATATACAGTTGCTATAAACAGAAAACAAGGAAAATTTTGTATGCAGCAGTGATGTTTTCAAAGCAGATTCTAAATTTATACTAGTGGAATTAAGGAGATGATAATAAAAATGATAAACACAACTTTTTACTGATTTGTATTTATTTTTTAATTTACCAAAGCAGCACAATCCATATACTGGAAAACATGAAACATAATTTGTTGAAAAAAAGGTGTAATGATTACGACAAAAGCATAATGGCTGGTATGTATGCGTTTAACCCCCAAAATATTTATCCTAATTTGCAAACAGCACTTTGTCCAAGTCTTGATGTGCAAGCAACAAATGGTAGTAAAATTTATTACTGTAGGGTTTATCTCCTAATTTGAATCCTTAGCGCGTCTTCCTTTCGAGATCATATGCACCCTACTTATTTGGCTACATTCAGAAATGAACACAATGCATAATTAATGCCATTTGTGCCATATCGGAAGCTCTGTAAATTCCTTACAGTACACTTGCAGTTAGAACTGGACTATTCAGCCTGATGAATGCATTATCGGAAGCTCTGTAAATTCCTTACAGTACACTTGCAGTTAGAACTGGATTATTCCGCTAAACACACAGTTCGCATTTCAGTGTAAATTCAGTGCTTTCTGTATTTTTTTTTCTTAAAAAAAAAACCAGCTGACATTTGGAATTTAACTGTCCACATCTCAGAGGATTACATCTTACTGTCCCATAAATCCAAGGATTAGGGTTTTTTTAACAATAGGATAGCTTTATGCTGTTGAGGAAAAGCTCAACGAGGTGTGCCTCTCATCAATTTTGTCCATATTTGTTTGGTGAATATAAAAGTGTAAAATTATTCCAATAGAAGTCAATCAACCTTTTCTAAATATGTAATGAATATACAACACTTCTGAAACTTTTCTGTTACTCTACAAATTCACTCTTGTTGTCTCAGTCTTTCCATGGGTGGTCTGGCTGTTAAAATGTCAATCAGTAATGTCAACCAGCACCTCCACTGAGAACTGCCAATGATGTGCCTGTCAAGACATGGTAGTGATCTGCAAAGTATTTATCCCTTCAGTGTGGAGTGTTACTGCATAGTGAGCATAAAGGACATCAAGACACCCACCACTAAGAAGAATTATAAAATTGTATGAGCTGTACTGAATGGAAGTTAAGATAAAACCTTTCATTTAAAATGTAACAAATGAGTACCATATATACTCACTTATAAGTCCAGTTCAACTGCAAACTGCACAGATCCAGATCTGCAAGAGGCATAATGCACTGGCAGATCTGGGGCTATGTAACTTGTAAGAAGTAATCAGCAGAGCAAACAACACAGACCCTGATCTACTGGTGCATTATGCAATGGCATAACAGGGTTTATGTTGTATGCAGTTTAACTCAACTTACAAGTGAACACATATGGTATATTTTAAGGTTATTATGGAAATTTTCTTTAAATATTTGTCTTTTCTGGCTTCCAATATGAAATTAAAGATCACTTGATATCTTACATACTTGATTGAAAGAACTCTTAATGAAGTCCATTTGCCTACCCTAAAAATTGTATTCTTGCAGTATCCAGAATTTACTACAAAGATGTAGAATGCAGGAAATCTAGCTCATTCAACAGTCACTCAACCGTCACATTCAACGGTCATTCAATGGTCACATCAGCATAAAGCTGCAGGCTGAAGTTAAATGATCCTTGGGAAAGTCATGTACAGAAATGAATGTCTGGCTAGGGTGAGAATAGGCATTCAGGGGCCATAACTTGTGTCACTGATGACAGAGAAGGTTATAAAAAAAACTATTTCAATATCTCAATCAGTATAAAATTGCTTTCAACTTGATGAAGTTCAATAATTCTCAGTATAGTAACAGTGCAGAAACCAAACTGTTGACCAATGTACAGACACATGGACTGACCATATGACCATGATTACTTAAGGTCCCTGCTGATTTTGCTATGCAGAACACTTGTCAGCCACTTGTCCATCTGCTACTTTGCCCTCTACTCCAAAATATACAGAAAATACTTGCCCACAACCATGTTTTTCAAGAAACTCGTACAACTTTCCAAGATCCATATGATATTCACGACCCTTTCCACCTCGTGCCTCAAAAGTCTTTTCCTCAAAATTGCTAAACTTTCTATAAATTTTTATATCATCACTACCAATATCACACTCCTCTTTTTCTTTAACTGTTATTCGCTTCCAGTTTAGATTCCGCAGCCTTTGCCAGTATTCTTCTGTATCACAACTGTATCCTTCCACACAAATTATCCCCGGTTTCCCAGGAAGGCTAAAACCAGTCAATTTCAATTCATGAGCCCACTCAATAATGTCCCTTCTTTTAAACTTGCTAAATATGTGGTGGCTATAAATCCATACTCTGGTAAATACAGTGTCCTCCCTCTTGTCTTTATTAGCTGTATTATGTTCTGCAGAAACATCTTTGGTGAGATAGTTCTTGATATTTTCCTGTATCCATTCCACCACCAGGAACATACAGATTTCTCCTCTATCCAGACTTATTATAAAGCTGTGCAAGTCTTCATTCAATCTCCTGTGGTTTTCTCTGTTCATATTTGATGATCTTGTGAACACAACTGGAGCAACTGCAGGATAATCATGGGGAAGGTTACACACAAGCTCAACTACAGTCTGAAAAAAAAAGGTAATAAAAGTACATCATCTTTATATTAATCTCTTCAATAATTACTATTATTCATGGAAGCCTTTAAGAGCAGTTTGTGCTTATTTTAACCAACAGGAACAAAAATCTATCATACTTCTTCTCATAAATGCCCCGAGGCTTTGTGATTATCTAAATGAGGTATATATTAGAATACCAAAGTCAAAAGACTTTACATTAAGAAACTGCTGCATACTATTCTATGAACATCTGTGATTATTAACCCACATTTACACAAACCTATCTGCACATGGTTTAATTTTTATCTTAAAAAGTAAATTTTTGTAAGCACTTTGATCCATGGTTAACTGTCTTTGAACAGCATCAGACATAATCCCAAACCATTTGTAATAGTATTTTTGTTATTAAACATATACTTTATATGAAGTTTTTTTGCACATGGACTGGTAAACCACATTCAAAGTCACTTATCCACCAGATAAGATAGAGCTACTTTACCTATGATAAAACTACTTGAAATTGGTAAGAAACTGAAAAACCTAAAATCTGAACCCTATTGAGTAACCAAAATTTTCTGTCCATGGTTTCCTTCTCTCATTTTTTGGTACCTGAAAAATGGCATAAGTGGTGCTAACTCTGCCATACAGGATCTAGGCAACAAGAGCTGATTGGTTGAAGTGCTTATTAGAGCTGATTGGGTGATGTGCTTATTAGAGCTGATTGGGTGAAGTGCTTATTAGAGCTGATTGGGTGAAGTGCTTATTAGAGCTGATTGGGTGAAGTGCTTATTAGAGAATGAGTATTAGTACTTTAAATACAGCAGATTTAAATTTGATACCACACTATTAAAACCTGTCACAAAAGTTCAGTATAGCAACTTCAGTGGTGCACCATTAAGAATCCAAATGTTTTTACATATTGCCTGATCTGAAACCGTATTAATTTTAGATGCTCTACTCTCACCCCACCCCACCCCACCCCAACCACCAACACAACATGAACTATGACCCTGGGGTCATAAATAATAAACTGCAATCATTTATTTTCTCCACAAAAAAAAATTGGCTGAGAAGCTAAAACGGGCTTTAGGAAATATATACAAATGAAAAACTGTAACCAAATTCTTAGCAAACCGTTGACACTGCCATGGCTGTTGAAAAAGAGGTTGCTATGTCTCATATTCTGCTAACAAAGACATGACAAGAATGCTGTAAAAGATAAAATGTTCAGGAACAGTTATGACATAAACTGGTTCCATGTGGCAAGCAGTACAGATCTCTACCTTGGTAGTTGTCTATTCAATCATGAAAGATGATGAAAGCACCATAAAACCATAACAGATTGCAAGTGAAAAAAAGTCTGCTGGATGATGCAGTAGACACTCAGTGAAGGTTTGTAATAATAAATGCAAACTGGATAAATCAAACTTACTTTTCTAAATTTGAATCCTCCGAGGCAATCTTGACGGTGAAGCCAACTCGAGAATGGAGGTACTCGTACTTGATCTTGCCAGCAAGGAAGTTGCGGATGTTGGTTACTGAAGTCTGTTCATCCATGGTGAGCTCTCCAGGGTTTGGAAACATACTTGTTAACATCTCAACTTCTGAAACCTGAAGTTCTAGCATCTGCTTTACGTCCAATTCCTTGACCTCTTCAACCTCTGTGATATCATCATTCACATTCATTTTTTTGCTTTCTGCAAAATATGCAAGGCATAAATATTAACACAGACATAGACATTTAAATTACGTACTTGCTTACATGTCAGATTCAACTGGAGACTGCAAAGACCAAGATATCCTATTGCGTAAAATTGTCCAGTTGATCTGGGTCAATGCAGTCTGTTAGGACTAAACAGCAGAACAAATCAATACAGACCCAGATGTGCCACCGCATAATGTGATGATGACAGATCATCATCATGGTCTTTGGTGTTTTTAGGTGAGGGGCCCAAGTGGCTGATTGATCTAAGGTGCTCACATATCACTCACACATCTCACCTCTTTCCCCACGAGTTCAAGTCTTGGCTCAACCAATGTGGGCATGTGAAAAAGCTCATTAGCAGCTTCCCATTCATCAGTGGTTCTTTCTGGGGTCTTCCTCCCTTACTCCACCAAATATACTGGCCACCATGTGCAGCCTATCATGTGCTGAAAAGTGGCATTAAACCCCACAAACCCGAACCAAACCTATTTATACACACACACACACTGTATTTTCAAACTAATTTACATGGGATTTAAATATATTTCTTACAGGTCTTGGAATACAAATGACAAAATTTGATCAGTACACACACACACGAGTGTAGACCCAGATCTGTATAATGTATATGCCAGCATATTATAGGTCATCTGTTCATTATATGATTTTGAATAAACAGTGCCAGACTTCTGTGGGTTACCTCCTCTTACTGCTTGGGTAATGCCAATGCAAGTTGAAATCAACAAGAAACTTGCAGAAGGGCTTCTCTCACTTTAACCCTAATTTCAAAAGAATTTTCAAAAGGTAATTAATGAAAAAACCAAAAGGAACACTTGAGCTAGTCAATCTAGCACTGTAGAAGAAAACATGTTCAACCATAGATCAAACAACGAGTCAAATGCAAATACTATTGGCCAAGAAATCTGGGTCAGTAGGTTGCTTTCATTAGAAATTTCTTTCAATGCTGTTGATTGATCTTGTCTTTATGTCCTTCTGGTGCTTACAATGGGAATGAGGATAAAACAGATTTACCAGAAATCAGTGAATAGGACATCTGATTTGCAATGGGAAATGGCAGATCATAAAAATTAGGGAATGCATCAGACGAAAAGAAACTTCTGAAACCACATCAAAAGGCTAGAGCTGTTTTTCACTGCAAATGATATAAAAAATGAAAGACGAGTCATGGTCCTTTTTGTACATCGTGGGTGCATCAGCTTGTGGTATTCTCCACCCAAGAAAAAAAATATTTAAGAAGTTAGTGGCCATCCAAAAACATTGCAATGCAAAACCTTTGATAATATTGAAGAGGTTTAAATTTAATAAATGGCAACAGAGAGAGGGGGCATCATTCTCCAAAAATGTTGGAGAGCATTTTGGTGCTTTTTGCCTGAAGCACAGGTTAGTGTTCAGGTTAAGATCAGAAGAGATGGAGCTGACCTTTGACCAGGCTATTAAGTTCACAATGGCTACTGAAATGGCAGATAATGACTCATATGTACTAAAATGTAGAAAAAGATGATCTTGTCAAGTACTTATGATGCCTATATTATTACAGGTATGTTATGAAGAGTTTTCAAGGTTTTTTTAAGTTTTCATATCATCAATATCTGAGAGCATGTCAGCAAAATTTGCTCAATATTTAAAGGCCTTACTGTCAAAACAATTTTTGTCAGTGTTGATCAAATTCTTTCAAGAGTTTTATTTTTCATTGGTTGCGTAAATCTTGTCTGAGTTTTAGTATTAGCATCCATATTTTATCATGGATTTTTATAAATGTTAATGGACTCAAAGCTAATGATAATTTGGTGCTTTGATTTAAAAACATCATTGTACAATGAGACGATCCATATGTCATGACTCACCTTAATCAAGTTTACTATAACAAAAGTCACACAGGTCATGTAAGCGCATTTATTCATATTAAGTTTTAACTGTTGTTCTAAAATTTAACCCTAAAATAGTTTCACCAAAGCCTATTCAATCCTGAAGTTTGAATGCTCTGCAGCTTAACTGTCATCATAAAATTTCCAGACAAAATTACTGATCACTATTTACTTCACCAATGGTAGCCAGGTACTAAACTGGGTCCAGAAAAATGGATGTGGGGTCTATCATAAGAAATAACAGGATAGTATGAATTTGCTTTCAACATACATTTCTTGTATAAAGCCAGTTTGCGACATTCAATCCAGTTTGTACTAGATCACACCTTTAGGTTCAGCTCATCCAAAAATGTCCATATAATTTACCATTGATTTTGTTGTAAGTACCCTCTTGGGACATGTAAATAACGGCCTTCCAAAGGAATATGGATGTACGAGGGCCCAAATAAAATGAATAACTGCCATTTAAAGGTTTACTAGAGTGCTAATGTACTTTGGGTCTTAAGGTTTATGATCACTGGTTAAGTAAATAAACGCACTGAACTTCTAGATATTATATATGTCTATTTACTGCTTTTTGCTCTATATTAAAATACATTTAATTTCCAGGCCAAATCAGATGACTGCGAGAAACTATCAATAAACAGACACCATGTACATTCCAGGTTATGCAAGGTGATGATATCAAATAAGACTGAAAAAATATTTTTATGATGGCATATACTTGTCCTAATGTTTGGAACGTGACCTATATGTTGCACAAAGTGTAAATCAAATTAAAAGATGGATGCTACTAAAAGAAACTTATAAGAGAGAATTAAAGAAATGTATCTGTAAATCCTGTGACAGAGGGAGGAGTGCTAGGATTGTCACAGAGAATGGACCACAAACATGAGCATGAAAGTACATGTTAACCTCAGACTGATTAAACAACTCCCAGTGTTCCAAAGACAAGTAATGGTGTGCTACAAAGTTTTAAAGTCAACACCTGTCAATTGCAAAAGCCAACACAAAACAACAACCGTCCTTACTTAACATTTTGACTTTTGCTTGCTGCCACAGACTCAATTTCTTGGTTCTTGACAAATATGGTAATCATATGATCTAACTCTTGCATATAACATCATTGGACATTATCAGACAACAAACTGGTTATTAACTGATTTGTTACAGTGATAGAAAGTTTAAGAAGATATTGATTCTCTTTGAGAAATGGGGTAGTGTCATTATTTGGAAAGAGTGATATTCATGTGTATATTTTTTAAATAGCCAAGGCTATTTGGATGGCCACCATGCACCTTAGCAACGAAAGACTATTCGCCCCACCACAATGTACTTCATCTAGAATGCAGCAAGGCATGTAATTTACGTAAAGCTATTTGTGTGACTGTCATGTACTTGATCTGTAAAATATAATCATTTTTGCAGCTATATCAATATTTGCAAATCATTGCAATACTCCTTCACATGCAGTAGAAACAGAAATTTTCAAATAAATATTGAGTGAATCTCATCCGGGTGAAAGCTTCCAGTATTGTAATCCAAAAACTTGTTCCATAGCTAAAGTATATTAAGAATCTGAAAATAGCCGATTTCTTGGACACCTCAGCTGTTTACGATTTCTTGGACACCTCAGCTGTTTACGATTTCTTGGACACCTCAGCTGTTTACGATTTCTTGGACACCTCGGCTGTTTATCATTTATATTCTGCATTGTTTTGTGTACATATTCACATATTAAAACTAAGTAACATACGTCTTTCCCAATTAAAGATAACAATGCATACACTTAAAATCTATATTCACACTTTAAATCTAACGTAATTCTTTCATTATTCACGATAGCAAAGTATACAATAAAAATAAAAATAAAAATGCCATGAGTGGGTTTCAATCCTGGGTCTTTTGCATGACAGGTTGATATGTTTCCACTAGACCAAAGAATTATCATATTGAAGGAAGACATTTCTATCCTAATGCAAACTAAGATAAACATCAATTGCAGAGCAAATATTGTTAGTGAATGGCAGACGTGCAAATTTTAGTACACGGCTGCCATATGAAATATATACAATAGAACAATTTCCTTTTTCTGATATTTGTAGGCCAATAACAGTACTGTATTGATAGGTATGTGTTATGTTTAGCTATCTATAAATATGTTGACGCAGCAACGGGTGATGTATGGTCAAAGATAAAGTAAAGATGATAGCGAATGGACAGTCAGAAGAGTAATGATAGGAAATGTAGAAATAAGCAAAAGAGTGTCAGTGTACATTTTTGGCCCTTTATACTCGAACCAATCCGGCTACTGTAGTGGTGATGAGTTAATGAACCTCAACCAGCATAGCCCTGAGAATCACTAGGTCTTACTTGTAGCTGACTAGTTCATTAGAATGTGATTTTGGAAAAGCTCCTTGTGAGATACTAAGTCAGGTACCGAGTTTAGCAGAATTTACATAATATGCAATATTTTCTTATTCGTCCCTAATATATTGACCGGTCGCCGTGTTTTCAACAGTGATCACACAGTGGCCGAGCAAACAGTCTTTCCAAAAGTTGGCACATGTAACGTCTTTCTAGGACAAATTCAAGACAAAAGACAGGGCTGTACACAAACACGTTTAATCACTCCGCTCTAGCACATGTTGCACCCTTGTATGTTTTCAAAAAGAGAGCACAACAGTAATAAGGGATATAACTCGTACGACCTTACTGTGATCTGACTAATACATGTACGTATGCATTACGTTACATCTCCCTTCTTAAAATAGATTTTCTCCATTAACTTGCTTGCTGGAACAAAATGTTAATATACAAGTCCTTTGTCATACTTTGTGCACTTTCTTTCAGGAGTCCTAAATTTACTACAAATAAATCTCACTAGAATTCTCAATAATGAGACAAATGAAATTATTCCTTAATATAGGAACGGTCAGCTTTCCTAGGAATCACTAACAATGATTTACTCAAATGAATTATTTAAAGTTCTGTCTGTCTTAAATCAATTTCTTTCTACTCTTATTTTAACTCTGCATCACTGTCATAGGAATTAACATACATTCATATTTAGGTGATATAGTCTTTCAAATACACTGGTTTCTTAACACTTCTCCTTCTAGATGTCTGATAGTTGTCTGGAGATCCACCATTATTATTCAACGGTTGTTGTCCGCTCATCTTTGGTCTACTCATGCTCCGAGATGTAATCTCTGCACCACTATTGGTGTTTTCAATTTCTTGTGGTACATGAATTTCTGTTTCTGTTTTGCATGTTTCAGATGGCATGAGTCTATCTGGTGTTCGCGATTCCGCAGGTGCTGGGTGTAGGTCCTGAATATCAGGGTGTATGAACTTTTCATTTGTAGCTCACAGATGCTTTCTGTTCCTGCGATACACACCACCATCTTCTGTCCAAATCTTGTAGGAGCGAATGTCAACTTTCCCCTCTACGTATGCCTTGCGCCATGTACCATGTTTGTCACTGGGTTTAACC
Organism: Megalonaias nervosa; assembly: GCA_016617855.1. Lineage (NCBI taxonomy): Eukaryota > Metazoa > Mollusca > Bivalvia > Unionida > Unionidae > Megalonaias > Megalonaias nervosa. The sequence continues at coordinate 9,691 of JAECUM010027017.1, read as the reverse complement.
CTAACAACATCTCCTGTGTGTAATGGTTGTAACTCCTTTGCACTCTGATTGTAGTATTTCTTTTGTTTCCTTTTGTTTACCAACAACTTAGATCTGGTACTGTCCTGTGACTGTGAAATTGGCATTAGGAGTCTTTTTGACATTGGCAGTAAAGTTCTTGTTCGCCTACTGAACATGCATTGTGCAGGTGACGAATGCAATCCTTCCGTTGGTGTATTCCGAAAATCCAGTAGCGTGAGGTAGGGATCTGATCTAGACTGTACTGCTTTCCTCATTAATCTCTTCACTGTTTTCACCGCGTTCTCCACTCTTCCATTCGATTGATGGTATCCTGGTGAACTAGTTTTGTGTCTGAACTCGTACATACGTGCAAACTCTGCAAAATCATTTCCTGAGAATGGTGGTCCATTGTCTGATACAAGGACATTCAGTATTCCATACCTGGCCATGTGAGCTTCCACTTTTATGATGACTTCTTTGGCAGTCTTATTATAAAGTCTATCAACTTCAACAAAATTTGAATAATAGTCTACTATGACCAGATATGCTTTGTTGTCAAAATCACATAGGTCTACACCTATCTTCTCCCATGGCCTTGTAGGCACATCGTGACTTATGAGTGGCTCCTTCTGCTGCTGAGAAGAATATGCATTGCATGTTTCACACTTTGCAATATAGTTTTCTATTTCGCGATTCATGTTTGGCCAATATATAGCTTCTCTGGCTCTTCGCAGACAGCCTTGTATTCCTATATGACTGGAGTGCAGCCTTTCCATTATCGACTCTTTCAGTGTGGCCGGGATCACTTCATGGTCACTTTTGAAAATCAGGCCATTCTGTAATGTCAGTTCCTCTCGGAAAGGAAAGTAATACTGTAGTTCTTGTGGAAGTACCCTTTTTTCTCCTGGCCATCCTCTCTGAATGACTTTTTTCAGCTGTCTTAACTGAAAATCCGTTTCAGTTTCTCTCTGAATCTCAGTGATGCGTTCCACAGAAACTGGTAGATACTCAGCCATACTCACACTTTCTATTGCTTTCTCTGTGAATGAGTGGGTATCAACCTCAAACACTCTATCACTATCCCTTACTTTCTTGGTGCAGGGCAAATATGCACAACTCAATGTATCAGCCATGTACATCTGTGTACCTTGCTTGTAGACTACAATGAAGTCAAACTTCTGTAGTTTTAATAGCATTCTTTGCAGCCGCTTTGGTGCACTAACTAAAGTTTTCCTGCAGATTATTTCAAGCAGTTTGTGGTCACTTTCTATGACTACTCGTCTCCCGTTGACTTAGTTCTCAAACCTTTCCATTCCAAAAACTATTGCTGGTAACTTCTCGATCTGTGCATAATTTACCTCAGTCACCGTGAATGCACATGAGGCATATGCAACTGGGTGCCCCTCTTGCAGCAAACAAGCCCCTAGCCACGTTTCTGATGCATCGCATTGAAGAATAGTCCTTCTCATGATCAAAGTACCTTAGCACTGGTGCTGATGTCAATATCTCTCTAATCTCATAAAGGCATTTGTCATGAATTTTATCCCAATAAAACTCTGCGTCCTTCTTGATCAACTGTCTCAATGGCTCTGTTACTTCCGATAGCCCTGGAGCAAACTTCTGCACACAGTTCACCATACCTAACAGTCGCTGGACTGCCTGCTTATCCCTCAGTGTAGGCATTTCTCTGATTGCCTCTACCTTAGCAGTATCAACTTTCAACCCTTCTGCCAAGATCACATGTCCCATGAATGTGACTTCCTTCTGCCTCAATTTCATCTTATCTTTGTTCAATTTAACATTCTTTCTGTGACATCTCTCAAAAAGTTCTTGAAGCTTTCTGTCGTGATCCTCTGTGGCCTTAGCATCATCTTCACCACTTCCCCAAACTAGAATATCATCATGAATTACTTTCACACCTTGAATCCCTTCCAAGGCTTCATCAATTCTCCTCTGAAATTCTTCTGGCGCTGGTGCTATACCAAATGGCATTCTCCTCCATCTGTATCATCCCCATGGCGTTCCAAATGTGGTGAGTTTGCTAGATTCCTCATCTAACTTAATATACCAAAACCCATTTTTTGCATCCACAACAGTAAAAATTCTCGCCCTGCTCAGGTCTGGCAGAACATCTTCTATTGTTGGAATTGGGTAATGGTTCCTTTTCAAGACTTTATTTAAAGGTTGTGGGTCAATGCACAGCCTTATTTTCTTGTTGTTTTTCATAACCACCACCATGCTAGAAATCCAATCGGTTGGTTCTTTCTCCGGAGTCAATATTCCAAGTTTCACCAGTTGTTGAATTTCTGCCCTCAACTTCGGTTTAACAGCTAGTTGAATTTTCCTCACTGGCAGTTTTACTGGTTTGGCTTGTTCTGTCAGTTCAAGGTGGAGTTCTCCTTCCAAGAGACCTTCTCCGCTGAATATGTCTTCATATTCCTGTATGAGGTTTTGCATTGTCTCTACTGCCATGATATGTTGTTTATTTACCGTAATAAGTTTCATTTTCTGCACTGCTTGGGCTCCAAGTAGGGGTCTTGCCTTCCGTTGTACAATTACAAACTCTAAGATGTAAACTTTCTTATTCTTTGGATTTGTAATGTGTAATTTTCTCTTACCCAAGGCTCTCATTTCACTGTTGTTATACATAACAAGTGTCACATTGTTCTTTTCCAGGTGCTTCAGTTTGACATCATGGCATACTGTCTTATAATCTGTTTCAGAGATTATGTTAACTGTTGATCCACAGTCTAACTGGAAATTTATCTGACTCTCTCCTAAAGTCATCTTGGCAAATAGTTTCTTTGGGTATGTTTCTATCCCATTCACTTCTTCGACTGTCCGCACAAATTCATCACCATCACTGTCAAGACTTGAATCATCATCTATTACTTTTACCCCTTCTTTCTGTTTGTATTTCTTTTTGTGTGCTCTCCATTTTGGAGTTTTCCGCTTGCACTTTACTGCAAAATGGTTCTTTAACCCACACTTTGCACACATTTTCCCAACAACCGGGCAAGCCTCTTTCTTTGCTTCATGTTTTTTTCCGTAGCAGTCACAATCTCTTTACAGCTGACTTTGCTTTTTTGACTTTTCACTCTTCCTTTGGGCTAATGCTGACACTTCTTCCTGATTCATAGCTTTCATCTGTTCTTGCGATTTTTCGTTTGCTCGACAAATATCTATGCAAGTTCTTAAGGTTAACTTCTTGTCTTGCAAGTTTTCTCCTGGTGCTGTTGTCTCTTATTCCAATTACCATTCTGTCTCACAACAGACTGTCCTCTAAATCACCGTAGTTACACGTTTGTGCTAGTGATCTTAACGCAGCGACGTAGGCATCAATGCTCTCTCCTGCTTCCTGTTGTCGACAATTGAAATTGTACCGTTCATACGTTTCATTTGTTTCTCCTATACAGTACTTTTCAAACTTGTCAAGTACTTTGTCAGGTTTATCTCTGTCTCCCTCATTCTCAAATGTGAAGGTATCAAACAGTTCTATGGTCTCTGGCCCTAAACACGTAAGAAGAGTGGCTATTCTCAGTTTTGGTGCTTTTTCTGCCAGCCCCATAGCTACCTCATAGTTCACCCAGACTCTCTTGAATTTTTTCCAGTTCACAGATAAATTTCCCCGAAGCTCCAGTTTCGGCGGAAAAGGTATTGATGATGTAGGTGAAGTGGCCATACTTTTGACACCATGTAACGTCTTTCTAGGACAAATTCAAGACAAAAGACAGGGTTGTATGCCAACACGTTTAATCACTCCGCTCTAGCACATGTTGCACCCTTGTATGTTTTCAAAAAGAGAGCACAACAGTAATAAGGGAAATAACTTGTACGACCTTACTGTGATCTGGACTAATACATGTACGTATGCATTACGTTACAGTACACAGCAGATGTACGTATAGACACTTCCTTTAAAACAGTGTACTCTTCAGCCATCCCAACATTTTCCCAAAATCAACTGCAGAACTAGCAACTAATGGTCAATTAGTGTATATAATTACACCATAGGTGTCGCTATGCAGAAAAAAATACTGAAATATTTGAATTCCATGACACCACTGAATCCACAGGGGTTCGTTACAAAGAAAATTAGGAGTATCCGTCCATGATTCAAGGGATGGGGGGCGTCTAACCTGTAACAATATAACACAAAGGAAGACACAAGTCCGCACCCTCTGTTGTTCCAACCCTGCTAGTTTATCCTAATTGCATCTGCTAATTTCCAACTTAAGCCAGTTGTAATCAAGAATAATTCAATTTTCAAAACTGCTCGACACACTTCATTCAGTTTGTGACATACTGGAGAAAATGCAACAACTGTTATATTGTTACAGGTTAGACCCCACCCCCCCACCCCCATTCCTTGATTCATGGACAGATACTCCTAATTTTCTTTGTAACGAACCCCTGTGATTGAACCCACGATATTGTAGGCAGCTTATACCATATGTGTAATAGAATTTCATCAAATGACACCCATTCCTGAAATAATCGGTGACTTGCCCCGTGAAGTGAATTTATCGCGAAACGTGAAAAGTAACATTTCGAGATCAAACCAAGTTTAAGTTAAGATCATGTTCTTCACAGTACTACTAGACGGTAACGGGTCAGAAAGGACCGGTACGGAAAAGGCCCGGGTTAAAAAGGCCTGGTCCAGAAAGGCCAGTAATGGGTCAGAAAGGACCTGGACGGAAAAGGCCTGGTTTAAAAAGGACCGTTTAAAAGATTGATTAATAATAATAATAATAATAATAATAATAAAAAGAATAACAACAACAATAAGAATAAGAAGAAGAAGGCAGCTTTTCTACAATACCCATATCTATTAACTTCTAAGTCAAAGACATTTATACATATATTGCTAAAACACTGAGCTGCAAAAACTGAAGCACTGGTCAGTGTGGACTAACACCAAGACAAAAATAAAGCACTGACAGCAAACAGCAGACCTTTACCGATTACACAGATTGTAGTACCAATATCAGGAAAGAATCAGCGATCGCATTGTACTTTTCACACTTCCTTTACCTGTTTTCTGTCACAGATTTAATTAATGTGTTAGGAAACTTTGATAATCACAATTAAGAAGCATATACAAGTCTCTACAATCACAACTCTTTCCCATGCCTCCAGTCTCAACAGAGCTTGATGTGTCATACGATTGTAACAGTTTTTGTAACGATTACTGAGACACTCCTGAATGAACTACACCAGGCGATTATCTGTAAACTTCAGGTGTATGGTACTTGTGCTTCTTTCTTCACTATAACATTTTAGTCATCATCATTTATAATTTTTCCATTATATATATCTTTTAGTGAACTTTCCTTATTTTATGTTTTCTGATATTCTCAATATCTTCTACATGAATAATTTATGTATCTTTCAAATTACTGTTACTTTATCTAAGGACAAAGATATTGTAGCTACTGACCTTCGATTACGTACTTGTATAATGATATCCTTGCCATTTTGTGTAAAAATATGTAACTGGTGTTTCAACCATTACTCATGTATAAAATGGGGGGGGGTTTGCACAAAGAAAATGTATAAATGTGCAATATTCATAGATCTTACATTATAGTTTTTGGACCAACAGTGGAGAGAAGCTTGATTGCTTTCATGCAATTTTCTTACAAATGTTCAATTGCGTCACACGTACAGTTCAATAAGTGGACTTGCATTTAAGCATGTCTTTGAATTTTGTATGTTATTATTTTCTTCTGAATATCCAATAAAAATCGTCTGTTCTTTCTGATAGCCACATATTTAATCACGAGTTGTAACACCATGTGTCAACATCCTTGTCTTCCAAGATTTTTTTGTCTTTTGATCTAAACTAGGAAAACAAAGGCGTGGAACTTATGAACAAATGTGTGCAAAATATTTGTAATGTTCACGTATATACTGTACTAAAAATGAACGTCGTTGAATTATTAACATTATTCGTTAAGTTTTGATCATGAAATTGATATTTATGATACAGCAATCAACACGGTCCCCCTAATAAATGCATTTAATGACCATTTAGTATTCATAAGCACAAATGGCCAAATGATTAAAGCAGACTCAACCATAGCCAAAAATCACAAGACCGAATCGACTCGGACCGACCCTATGGGACGAGAAAACATCTTTCACGTGATCTTTTGTCTACTCCCATAAGGTGTATGCGCATGAGCAGCAACAAATAATAGAATAATAACAACATATAATACCTATATAAACGGCAAAGTCTTTACTGGCGATTACTGATTCAGGTTCTTCTGGTTTTATTTGTATGCTAATGTCATTACAACCTATTTATCTTAATTTTAATATTGTTTTCCAAAATTACAGGCTGTGTAAATTTTGTCTCAATGACACACAAATAAGTTTCTGGTGGTTATTGTTTCATCTTATTTTTCATACCCGTCTATCAATTTATTACGACTTATAGAAAAGATAAGCAATCCGTATAATGGCATGTGTTCAATGTATTCATGTGCTCGGGAAGTTAGGTCATGACAACATGCCATTGTTTGTGACATGTGTGGGTTTTGGCAACATCGCACGTGCAACACTGGTAAGTACACTTTTAAATATATGCATAAAGTTTCATATTAATAAGACTATGCTTAAGCCATAAATGTAATATCCAATATTGCCACCAATATCAACCATATTTGATAACATATATGCGTTTTACCCTTAGAATTGGTTGCAATCAGCCATAGTATGCTAACAATCTTAATGCTTAAAACACACGTTTATGCACTAACTTTAAATATATATATACATATATCTATATATATATATCTATATATATATATATATATATATATATATATATATATATATATATATATATATATAATTCACATGTGTGACAATCTTCATATTCACTTTTATGTGGCATAACCATTCAATTTGAAATTGTGGAGCACGAGCAAACATATTTATTATTCTTAAGTACTCGACATATTCGCGAAGTCACATGTTCTACAATGAAACATATAAAGATTGCGAGCTGTATGGTCTCAGAGTATAAGTATAAACACTGTAGCAACAACAGTACTATATGCCTCTGTTATTCTAGGATTGCATCCTATATCATAATATTAACGTCGGCAGCCACTGCGTTCAATTTTGTTGTGTTGTAAGGATTTTTGTTGAAAAGTGAATGTCTATGCATGTTTTTATAGTCTGATGATTATTTGTTGCTGTTATTGTATGATTGTTTACTATATTTTGCTGTAAAATTTATCTGACGTCCTTTATGTGCAATATTGTTTTAGTATTTGATATTAGATTTTAATATTCATGTATTTGCAATAGTACGTGTTTTTATTAACAAATTTATAAATTTGAAATGGCATTAGCGTTTGTTTGTATTTGTTGCTTATACTAGTTAAACATGATATCTTTTCTTTTTGTCTTTCTATCCCACCATAAAAAAAATCTTGTTAATTTTTTTATTATAAACAACCTCTTCATTCTTTCCCAATTTTGACTCGACTTTCACTGCAACACAATGAAATAACGGTACCTACAAAGCACAGAATATAGCATATGTCTATTTAAAGCATAAATTATAATCGACACAAATAAACTACGCATACACATGTATTAACGATATTGAATGTATGTGAAACAGGAACAGTCCAGTCTTCGCAAATTAAAACATTCATCCATCATTAATGAAATCGTCAGTACATAATTAAGGTACTATTATTACAAAGTTGGCATGTACAAACCACACATGGGCGACACTAACTCGTATTCAGTCTTGATATGTTATAACAAAGATATTATTGATTCGCTTTACTTATAATGTTTTCTTACACAATTATTATTTGCCTTCTTAAATTGTTCATTTTACATAGAACATGTAGTAGCGTGTAGCAATTATTTTCATGATCACTGACGTACGACTCTGACATACTGCACAATGGGGGCCCCGAGTGGCCGAATGGTCTAAAGCGCTCACCGTTACGGATCACTGCCATCTCACCTCCGTCTACGTGAGTTCGAGTCTCAGACTCGGCTAACGTGGGCACGTGAGAAAGCCTGCCAGTAGCTTCTCGTGGGTCGGTGGTTCTTCCCGCGGTTTCCAGGGTTCTTCCTCCACCAATTATACTAGCCGCCATGTATAGCCTATCTTGTGCTGAAAAATGGCGTTAAACCCTACAACAACAACAACATACTGCACAATGATTCTCTACTGCACATTATTTATAGACATGTCACAGTAAAACAAGGATCTCATATTTACGTGTTAGTTACTTTTAGTAGACATGATACTAATTGATACATAAATGGGCCGTTTTGGGTCGGGCCTTTTCGGACCGGGCCTTTTAAGCACTAGTCCGTTTTGGTCGTGGGCCTTTTTGGTACCGGTCCGTTTTGACCCTGATCCCTACTCGACCATAACCATGTCTAGATCTTGCACAGGGGGTTGTACGGACACAATGTTGCTACGTTGAGACTTTCATCCGGGCATCTTTATCCGAGATGTACCAAAACTATGATATAACCTTTCTGCTGATTGGATTGTATTTGGATAGTATTTGGAGCTTCTAATTGGTATGAAAGATCGTATAACTCAGTGGCAATAAAACAAAGGAACAAAGACATAGTCGCTCAGTCACTCTCTAGATAAGGGTATTTGCTTCACGCAAGGTCTTTTTACACAAACAATAAATAAATAATGTATTAAAACAATCATTAAAAACAGGCATACTGCTCCTTTTTGATACAGCTTTAAAATGCAGACATTTGGAACTTTTAATTTATTTATTTCTGTTTTGATTCTATAATACCAAAGGAACCGATTCCTTGTGCTTAAAATTTTATTATGCATTACTTTATCAGGTATGAGAGTCAAGCACTTCATGATTTTTTAAAGAATTGTCTGAGGTGATGGCTCAAATTATGATAAGAGACTACAAAATGGAATAACAAATATTGAAACAAAACTGTGGACAAAGACAAACTGACTCAGTGTAAGTCAACTTGGAACATACCTGAAAGTCAAGGAAGTATGTTAAATAAAACGAACGAGCAGCTAACTGATATATTTACAGCAGTGTTTAAATTAACACATCTTGAATTCTTTTTTAAAAAAAAATACGAGGACGCCCGAAAACAATGTCTGTCCTCAAGTGGCCGAGTGGTCTAAAGCGCTATCCGTTACGGATCACTGCCATCTCACCTCTGTCTGCGTGGGTTCGAGTTCTCGGATTCGGCCAATGTGGGTATGTGAGAAAGCTTGCCAGTAGCTTCTTGTGGGTCGGTGGTTCTTTCCGGGGTTTTCCCCAAGTTCTTCCTCCACCATTAATACTGGCCGCCGTGTATAGCCTATCGTGTGCTGAAAAATGGCGTTAAACCATACAACAACAACAAAACGGTAAAATTAGAACAATAGTTCAGATTAGCATTTGTAATGATTTTGTTTCCAAAAGATTGTTGCCGTCAGAAACGTCACTTTCATTTCTTGTAGCCTGGCTTCTTTCACAGATGATGTCACCTACATACACTGTTACTGTTATAATCTGTTCATACGAGAATTTTTGCTGATAGCATTCTTCTATCGATTTCGATTTCTTCATCTTGACAGATTGATTACACACACACACACACACACACACACACACACACACACACATATATATATATATATATATATATATATATATATATATAT
>JAECUM010027016.1:0-72551 GCA_016617855.1 Megalonaias nervosa | reverse complement strand
TTTTTATTTTATATTTTGTTTCATTACATTTTATTGTAATGATTATTTTCACGGGATTCAATATTTTTTTTTAAAATGTAAATTCTGTTTGTATAGAACGCAAAAAATATTACATTAGCATTATTTTTTGCTGTCCTTAGTTCAGACACTTGGTAAACAGCGAGTTAAAATGATTGGTCAGTATCAAGGTCATACCTCTGGCGTGATCACCATGTGTTATCAACGTTTTGTTTATTATTGGTTCTTAAATAAGACTATTCTGGCGTAAGTGTCCAAATGTCTTGTAGTAAGTGATCATGTAACCCATCACAAGTGTCGAAATGACGTTTTCGTGAGGTTTAACACTCAATTTCACTGTTTTCTAGTTCAGTCGTAAAATAATACCTTGACAGTTTAGAGGTATTTTTGTTGTTGCTAGATGAGTTTGTTTTTGAGTTTTTCTAGTCTTCGGATTTAATAATTAATTCTCTGGGAAATGTTTACAAGTGCTGCTCTTCATCAAATTCTTGGACAAAGACTTTTGGTGGAAATTATTCAGAGTTCTAAGGCCGGAATATTCTTTCGTGATTCATAAAATTCATCGTGGAACTTTTGACAATTCTTTCGTGATACATAAAATTCAACGTGGAACGTTTGACACATCAATACTGCAGTCATCTGACGTCATCGTCCGCCACCTTTGAACTTCGCCGGGATTCGAACTTGGATCCATTTAGGACATTTTAGCGATAGGACTTATATTTTTAGATTCCAGGATTAATATTTGGATTATATTCACAAACTGTAAGTCCTTTTTCATATTTTTACTGTTTTTTAGGGAAATAAATTATTTTTGTGTTAAAATTTACAAACCTTGTTGGCTTCACTCTTTTCTTTGTTACATTGAACGAGCCGAGATTTGTAATAATATATATAAAGGATTTGTAATAATCTACATGAAGTTCATTTCACATCTATACTACAATACTACCATATGGCATATCGCATAAGTCACACCTGTCAACTTTTCAAAAGCCAAGTAGGGAGAATAAAGGAAAAAATAGGGAGATTGGGACCTAAAATCGGGAGGTTTTTCGCGGCATTTTTTAAGTCTCGTTTGCACTAAATAATGACCGATCTTCCGGGTCCAATTCGCGTGAAATTCTCCAAGGACGCGCCGTTTCTCCCTGTGACGAGCCTTATTTTCTCCCAGGACATGCCTCGTTTTCATATTTTGGTCAGCTGTGGAAAAACTGCAAAATAGCTAAAGATTAGTCTTAAGTAAACAAGCAAAAAAGCCAGCGTGACTAATTAACAGTTAATCCTTATTATTGCAATTATCTTCTGAAAAGGACTGGCCCTCCGACTATAATTCGAAGAAATCATGTAGTACAGTGCGTGTTATGTAATCACCAGCAATTGATCGGCAAATAAACGATGCCTTATTTTGTTGTAACTAGCGGTACCTAAATACGCAGTCTCAAATTACATGTACCGTACATGTGGCAACTTATTTTTCCACTTTTTATATCCCTTTTTTATACTCAAATCGAATGGCATTAAACATTGTTTACTAAATAACATATTTATTCTGAATAATGTTTTGAGGGCACATAAGCTGCGTGGTTTCTCCATTCCTTCTTTTAATTTAATGATGGTAATTAACGTTTGTATATACGGTACAGTAATGCCAGGTGTTCACTTGTGTAGGTTTATTTGGTGGGAATATATATTTCTTGTGGTTGAAACTTAATTGCTGAAAATTTTATTGTTGTGGTTTATTGTTTGTTGTGGTTTATTTTTTGATTTTAGTATTGTTGTAAGGTTAGAAACATTTATAACTTGACCTGAATAATGTTTAAACTTAACATTCTATTTACTCAAGAAAAATGTAATTAATCGAGAGTTCTATGCAAAAGTCGGGAGATAATATGAAATCGGGAGGTAGGCGTGAAATGACTCCCAAACTCTGGAGGTTTTTTTTTTCTCCCGCAGGGAGGGTTGACAGGTATGCTTAAGGAAGAGCAAATAAAGGCACCACTAGTAATACATAATTAACTCATTTCCATACATAGCATCAATGTTAATACATAATTGACTCATTTCTATAAATAGCATCACTATTATACATAATTAACTCATTTCTATACATAGCATCAATGTTAATACATAATTGACTCATTTCTATAAATAGCATCACTATTTTACATAATTAACTCATTTCTATACATAGCATCAATAACAATTCACCATTTTATTAAAAAATAAACCATACCTGATGATATGAAATGAGAAAGGAAAATGTGCAGATGCCCAAATTTGTCTTAAGGTTCTATTTTGCATAATTGCAGTGTTAAACATATAAAGATATATTTCACCCAACTGGTTGAAGTCTTATTTACACAAATATATTCTCAAAGGCCATGGTTTGCTCATACAGCATGCAACGGGCTATGACACAATACAATCATGTTTCGTCTCATCAAGGACTGTTTTGGTAAGGCCCCAATCAAGGTCCCAAATCCTGTTGTCTGCGAAAATGTCATCTCATTCCTTAACCTCTTCATTCTCTGCTAGGTCAAAGATAGGTTATTAAACGAAAATACAAATATTTCTTTTTCAGACTATTTTATGACGGTGAAGATTGACTTTAAGGTTTGGCACATTTTTCATTGACTATGAAATCAGAAACTCTGCAGTGTGTTGTATGTATTAAATTCTTTGTTTTCTTATCTGTTGTCTGGAAAATGATGCGACATTCTAAATTGCTCAAACTAATGGAATATATTTTCCATCGAATACATTTTTTTTCAACCATGTAGTTTGTCCATGGTGGATTTTATATAATTTGTTGTTACTCTTTTCCGTGTAAGAATTTAGTGTCTGAAAATGAAATGTTCCTAATTGTTTCATATATTGTTGATACTACTTTATAAGATTATTTGTTTGCTTTTGTAGAACATGTCAGGTAATTAGAAAGAGATCAGTTCAATTATTATGAATAAAAATTGACAATGTACAGTAGTGTAACAGACACCATAAACGTTGATATTTCCTTGTGTGTTTTAGGTTCTTTCAAAATCCTAAAGGCTGAAAACATGGAACATTTAGGATATATAGCCAAACAGCTTAGCATGAACTGCAATGTTGCATATTGTTTTATTCCCACCTATTTTATATTCACAAAAATGAAAATTGTTTTCTCTGTCTAGTATCATACGATGTTACTGTAAAGAATGTATTCACACTTAATTTATGATGATCTTAATATGGTATTCTTAAACACTAAGCAGACAGATAGAACAATAAAGTTGTAACTACTATATCGCTTGTGGAAAATTATATACAGCAAGTTTGGTCTGTTCACATCCATTTCACATAGATGGACTACAACGCCTCTCCAGCAAATGTGGAATCAGGACATTCAAAAGATATTTATCAACCTGTGATGGTGAATATTGTATACATGCTGGGAATCGGAGAAGGTGATCTTCTAATTTACTTTTCCAATATCCAAGAAAAGAGTCATCGGATTTAAAGCAAAGTATACACTAAGAGAATACAAATCAGTTGCTGTAGTTCAGCAGCATGACCCAGAACACAATTCATTTTACTATATATTCTCTTCATTCGTTTCTCAGTACTGAACCTTCCACTGTGTGACAATCAATACAAATCATATGTTAATCTAAAATACCTTCAAAGATAACTTCTCGATGAAGTTCTTGTCATAGGTTCACCGTCATTTCTTTGAGAGTCTGGACTGTAAATAAACGAACGTGCAATGGAGCACAGATTTCATTTTCGGGTAATCACCAAGACCTTATTAATCACTACACACTGTCGCCGAAACATACACAGACAAACACACCATAAGCTCATATTCTAAAAAATAAACAATTACCTTTAAATCCATACCAAGAATGCTTAAATCTAACCCTGTATCACCACCAAACGAAGACAGGAAAATATGCTCTAAAAATAGACTGCGACTACATTTGTGGGTACTGAACCGAAATTATTAATTGTGGTCGGATTCCAATTACTTTGTATAGGGTCAAACACGTCCGACACCTAAAGTTTGTGAAATATGAAACTTAGGAAAGTGATATGCATCTGTAGATAGATAAACACACAGATTAAATTGTTGATTAGCTGAATTACCGAATTGCTGTCTAAGGGCAGGTTTTATATGGTTTCAACCATTTGATTTTAATAATTGATTTTTATATAAGATTATATAATTATTCAGATGAAAAGAAATGGCTAATAGTTGAACTATACAATTTTAATAGTTGTGCTTGTATTTAATAAAATAATGAAAATACACAGTGTATGTGTTTTGAATGGAGATTTAGAACTTTGTGTTGATTGCTCGTGCATGTGTGAAAAAAGTGCAAATAATGCATGCAGATGAGTTTGATGTATATGTAGTTTTATAAAGCTAAGGAACTATGTGGGTGTGTCGTGCGTTTATGAAAAACAGAAACCATTTGGGCATATGTGCCTGAAGGTAGGTGAGTATTACCTTTTGTGTTTTTCTGTTCAGAGAGACAGAGAGACATACAGAGAGCTGTTTGGCTTGTTTGCATTCATTAAACAGAAAGTACCCTTTATTGTATCTTAATGTGAAAAGAAAGAGAAACAGTGTTAATGTGTACATCTGTCTGCATGTAACAAAAGAGAGCAACATTGTTAATGTGTACATCTGTTTGCACATGACAAAAGCGAGATGAAGAGATGGAGTAGATATTCAATTTCAGTGTGTAACATGCATACAAATTGGTTTCCCACAATGCACAATATTTTGATTTGGTTTGGTGCTTTGCCACACAGCAACAGAAGTAGGTTATTTAGTGCCAAGGCAATTGTAGCAAAAAGTGCCTTGCCCAAAGACACCATGGTAGCTGACCAAGACTGGTCTGATGGTAGGATTCGAACCCGCACCCTTTCAGTCATGAGTCAGGAACACTAACCACTGAGTCACCACAGCTCCCCTACGTAAGAGAGAAGTAAAAATTGCTCTTGACTTATTTTCCATACACAGAGTGATGAAGATTTTTTAAAAAAAAAATCAGATTTAAATTGGTTTATTTCAGAAAGAGCATATATAGAGGAAGTCAAATTACAAGGAAATTTTGTTGGGTCTTTATTGACATTTAAGACAGTAAGAAGCTTCTATGATTATGTACAACGGTAATGCAATATACATGTACTATTTCATTATGATCCAGAATCAGAAACTATTTTTGTTAAATAATGGAATGTAAACACATGTCAGTCTTATGTATGTATGTATGTATGTATGTATGTATGTATGTATTGTAACCGATTATAAAGAAAAGATCGTGTTGGTCAGGAAAATTATATATATGCAAGGAAAAAAAAACAACTTATGTAACTGTGCCGTTCTGGTGTATAACCAGTCCAAGAATGATAAAATTTGGTAGCGATTCATAGGAATGATTTGTTATACAATTATGGAAACGTATATACGTGTATGCTATGATTAGCCACTAGGACTTGAGGAGAATGATCCAACTCCTAATTAGTTATTTCATCAAAATATCATTTTGATTTCTCTTACGTGGATCATGATAACAGCGTGAAGATGATCGGTTTAAGTTCTGAAAATGTATGCAGATAAGTCAAAAGATCTTGAAGTCATAAAGAAACTGCATATGATACACAGCACAACCAGACTGTATGACCCAATGATGTCCTGACGGACCAGCATGTTTGTTACATGGAGGCATAGCAAGATCATGCATCACGACAGATTCTGTGTTTTGAACCCTGAGTCAATATTTTGGTGGTGGATGTAAATTCCTATAGAGGGTGGACAATATGGAAATTATGAAGTAAAAATGGATTAATGTCTGGAAAAGATGGCCATCCAAAAATAAAAATCTCTAGTTAAACATTTGAAATAATACAAACATATAAATATGACATCTCTAGTAAAGCACTTCAAATGAAATAAACATATAAACATGTACAAATGAGGATTGATAGATTATTAAAACAATCTAAAACAAAGAAAATAAATTGCCTGTCAGGCTTAATGGTTTTATTCTGTAAGTTGCTGTCTCTGTAACTCATCACAATCTTTACAATTTTTAAACCCTAAAAGCAAAATACAATGCAACTGAGGTACTAATGATTTCGTTCAAGAAATTCCAATTGATTTCAAATATCTTAATTGCTACATTGCATATAAATAATTTTTATAAATTTCAAAATATACAGAGCATAAATATTATTTTAATAATCAGAATCAAAATGAGAAGTCAATTCCTTAAAAAATCAATCATGTTGGCTCAAAACAATATAAAAGATGAGTTTTACTTCAGTCGATATTGGAACCGCTCCGGTGGCCTAGTGGTTAGAGCGTCCGCCTCGGATGCGGGAGGTCGTGGGTTCGATCCCCGGTCGAGTCATACCAAAGACTTACAAAAATGGTACTAACAGCTGCCTCGCTTGGCGCTCAGCATTAAGAGGTTAGTGTTAGGACTGGTCGGCCTGGTGTCAGGATAATGTGACTGGGTGGGACATCATACTACATGTTTGCGGCATGATGCCCCAGTGCTAGACAGCACTATAAACTGCTACACTGCAGACATCGTAGCGATATGACTGAAAAATTGTTAAAGCTACGTTAAAAATCATAATCACATAATCACCTCAGTCGATATTGGTAAAGTTTTGTTTCTAAATCATTTGCGACTAGACTCTCGTCACAGTTCCTACTAAAGCAAATCGCTTGAGGTTTAGTTAGATACCCATCAGATGTGATTTGAATAACATTGCCATCTGATGTTAGTTCGTGAATATTGCTAGAAGCAAATCCAACGACATACACATTGTCATATCTGTCTGTAGCAACGCCACGGGGCTCACTAAGATTGTCATGACTGTAGACGAACATCTGGCTGCCTGTCAAGTCGAAACAATACAGAGAATTGGCTCGACTCACAGTCATGTAGACACTTTTGAATGATGCATTTACAGCAACATGGGTCCATGAGAAATTACAGTGACAGTCAAACTGATGACAAAACGCTTCCATCCCACCACTGATGAGGCATCAGTAGTATTTGGCTCCTTTATGATTACAATCACCAGATATAATGATCTTCCTATTTCCAGCAGCATCAATACCAGTACATCTATATCTAGTGGCTATCTTCCTGATGGGTGTGATATTCCCATTCCTGACAGACAAGAAATGGGCTGTTTTCAGATCTGACAAAGTTACAGCCACCTCATTGTTATCATGCACAACACATATGTTGATAGACTTATTGGTAGGTTGTAGCTGGTGACCAAGTTGTATGAGGAATCCAACAAACACACTCTACGTTTGACATAATCTACTAGGATCACATGACCTGAGTACAAATATGTGATACCAGCATAGTCTCCTAACAAATCATTGTTTTTAATAATTCTATCCATCTTAACTTGACAGTCCCTGGATGGCTTCCTGATACATGGATCAGACAGACTTTGGACTTTCCTTCTGCTTATTATCTTTGCTAACCTATCTGGTCCTGCTGACAGTATGGACTGGAAATGGGGATTCATCGACTGGAAATGGGGATTCATCGACTGGAAATGGGGATTCACTTCAAATTTTACTGTTGTGGTCTCCATCTTTATGTATTTTTCCTGGATGTGATCCATGTATGAAGTAAGTTGTGATGTCATCTTTTCTGTCATTAGAAACATCTGCGTTTCTGTTCCATATTTCTTGACTGTTTCTAGGAGTGTATGTGAATTTCCCGTTGAGTTGATCAGACTTTGACAATGGTGGTTCTCTTCCTGTTTTCTTATTATCTCTTCCTTGCTAATTTTATGTCCTTCAGTCTTAAATCTTCTCTCCATTTCATCAAGGACATTATTTATTAGTTGCCTTTGGACTTTGATTTGTCAAGGAGACTACAGTTAGACCCAGTGACCTCGGTAAAGGTTTTAAGATGCGTCTCTATATTTTTCATCTGTTCACTTACACTGTCTGGGTTCAATTCCTGCAGTGAACTTGGTAATTCTTTCTTCAAGTCAGAAACATTGACACAGTTTCTGTGGCTGACAATACAACACTTGCTACAACAAGTACTTTTGTGATTCTTGCAATAAAAATCGATAGCTCCCCCCCCCCGTGTTCAGGACAGTTAAACCGATTTGTAAACTTCATTACATTCTCTGGATTGCTTTCAAATTCTTCCACTGAGATTATTACATGATTTCTAGAAACTTTCTGACTTCGATGAACCACTGAGCAAGTTGTACACATTGCCTCCTCACAAACCAGGCAAATGTCTTGTGCCTGGCTTGAAATTCCCGCAGAGTGACAAGCATCGCAGGCCTGGTCTACTTTCACTTTGTTATCACTTACAGTGGACTGTAAAATCACATCTATCGGAAATTGGGATACCAAGTTTGCGCCAGGTTTACCTTGTTTTGAAATGCGAACATCTTGTCTTCTTAATCAATCCCTGACACATGTGATCCCTTGCCGGATCCAGTGCACTTGAAAGGACTGTTATTCGCCATATGATTTGTATTCCTTATATATATATATATATATATATATATATATATATATATATATATATATATATATATATATATATATATATATATATATATATTGTAACGGTTTTTGACCGTTAGGTACTTTATTTATCTTTCACTTTTAGATATAACAACTCCAGACACTAATACCACTTTATTTGTTAAAGACACCTTATGCAATAAACTGGATTAAAAGCATGATAGAATCAGACTTTTGTATGCATACAATACATATTTATTCAAGATGCAAAATTCAAATACATTTTTAGCAATCACCTAGATTCACGGAAATACGAGATGCAAACACTGACATCAGGTCTGACATTCGGGTATTATTATTGTATGTTTGATTTTTATCCTAGCAGGGGAAAATATCGCCAACTTTCTGTATCTGTATCTGTGTGGCTTGCATCCTACTTAGTTTATTATTGTTTTATTGACTGTGGAAGAGTGTGTGTGTGTGAGGGGTACTACTGAGAAGATTTTCATTATTCATATAATATACAGTCTTGGGCAGAAAACGACTTTATGATTTAGAATTCTCGTAGATAATGTAGGCCGGAGTTAATAGGACTGAAATAGATCAAGGGAGGCAACGTATCCTTGCAGTGTTTCCAACAGCGAAAAGAGTTGTTTCCCTTTGATGGCTTCCTAACCACCGACTACTTGCAGTTGGATGTGGTATCGGATGGAAGATTATGTTCGCCAGGCGAACGCAAATAAGTTCATCAGATCGAGAGTTTCTGTCTAAGAAAGTGTGATACTTGAAGATAAATATATACTGTTACGTGTTTAGGCTCGTACAAAAGCTACAAGAAAAAGAGTGAAGCCAACAAGCTTTGTAAAATTTAACAAATAATATATTTCCCTAGAAAACAAGATAAAAATGAGAAAAAGGACTTATGGCTTACGAATCTAGTCCAAAATTAATCCAAAAATTAATAGAGTATAAGACCTATCAATAAAAAAGTTCTAAGTGAATCCCGAAGAAATTCCAAGATGGAAGGCGATGACTTCTTCGATGATCTGCTTTGTCCTGATGTGTCGACAGTTCCTTGTTGAATCACAAAGAATATTCCAGTTTGGAATTCCGAATAATTTTCAATAAATGTCTTTGTCCAAGAATTCTTTTAAGAGCAATTATATGTATGTTTTCCAGAGAAATGAATTACTAATACCGAAAAATATAAATTCAACTCAAACTGGTGACAACAAAAACACCTTTGAGCTCAAAGGTATATAACACAACTGGCTATTTCACTATAATAACATAAGTTATAAGCCCAACTAATACGCGAAACTTATTCCCGGATGTGGTCACGTGACCACCTACAGAGCGACGTAAAAAGATTACATGCCGATTATTACCTATGTTAGGTCAGCCAGAGCAAGATCAATGATTCCATACCTGGAAATGAATATTAAAAAAAAGTTGTTTACTTCAGAACTGTCACTATACTGAATCTAGGTCACCAAAACATACAATGTTTCAAACTATTGGCTTGGTTATCAAGTCAAACAGAACTGAATTGAATTTCTAAAAAAAGTCAAATCCAGCAGACAAAATTATCATTACAGTAACATGTAATGGAATAAAATAAAATAAAACAAATGTAAAACTAACAAACAAATAATTTCATAAACATATACATAACAATACATTCAATAATCAAACATACATTGATAGAATTGAATAGGTGTGATATCAGAAAATAATTATTTTCATCCAATGATCACCCAATCTTTACTAAACAAGTGCTTACTGGAAGAGAAAATTGTCCTATTCATTTACCACGCACAACTAATCTTAGTACAGTGAGATATTCGAAGAGAAATTGAACTCTTTCAATGACCACACACAATTAATGAGGAAGGTCGACATGTGGTGAGAAAACGTCACCAATGATCAACCAAACGAAGTTTTATAGCTGCAACGTATCCTGATGTCAAGGCGGAACTCTTTTACATTTATACAGCTGGGACTTGCAAACAAATCTTCGCAAAGTACAAGAAATAAAAGTTACATATACAAATATCTCAAACCCATAAAAATGGATCTCAGATGAAATAGTAGAAGTGAAGAAACTGTTATTTTATAACATTACAAGAAATTGAAGTTCTGTTAAATACTGAAGTTACAGCATTAGCTCTGTGTATCTTACAAGTAGTTAACTAGAGAAGTTATTAATGCGATAAAAAAATAATTGCAAAATAAATACTAAGTAAATTATAGAAGTAAGTAAAATCTAAAATTAAAGTAGACACCCATGTCTTGCTATATTGACTCTTACACCTGGCTATTACTAGTCCGATAAATCACCACCCTACCCCATCTCAATCTGTGACGATAATGATGGACGATAAGTCACCAAACATAGGATTTACTCCGGAAATATCATTTACATGTCACCAAATGAACCCTTCAGCCGATGGAAGATCCACAGGCACGAGAAATACCGGTAAGGGTATAAAATGTAAACCGATGTGTGCAGCCAAGATTTTCTGCAGATAATTACAACTTTTAATGAGTAGATGATATCAGCCCCTACAACCCAAAAATCAATATCAGCACGGGTGAGGGGCTAATTTATCTGCCCAGGCTGTTACGTACTGCTGTACATACCCAATGAATACGGGCTTCACACGCTCTGTTGTCTAATTGCTTGTGCACAGGCTTACTGGTTTTCTGGCTTTCTAGCTACCGATTCGAACTTTCCCTGGCCTTAAATACCGTAGAATTGGAATTCTCCTGGAAAACCGGTGAAAAGTAGAATACCGTTGGAAAAGTGTTGGATTTGGAGAAGTTGGAAAATTGTTGGAAAATCCTTATTAGTCTTGAGACTATAAATCTACACAAAAATAATTATTATTTCCAAATAAAAAGATACATTTGTTGAAATTATGATCAGGGGAAAATACTTTTATGAAAATTTATCCAAAATGCATTGCAGAACCGCAGTTTGGTAACTCATATCGCCCTCCGTACGGGTGAACTATGCTGGACCTATCTTGCTCAGTGAGCTATCAACAGCAATGGCAGCGACCTACGAAAGCATAAAATGAAGCCCAGTATTTTCCCTGTGGGATCGATGACACCTTTAAATGTCATCTCCGGTAGTCGAATATGATCTCCTCAATCGCCCCAAATCTATAAAACTTCTTCTTATAATGTAAAATTTGCAAATGTGTCCTTCGAAATCGTCAGTAGGGCAGACGTAGTCCGATAAATCAAGATTGTTCCAGATGGTAGCTATCGCTTAACCGGCTTGAGGCAGCTGTCCGGATTTTTGTGCCGTTTTCATGATCTATGTGCTTGTTGTCTGTCTTCGTCTGCGTTACTGTGTTCATCATGCACTGGCTGTTCTTTACGAATGTGTTTCTTCATCTTCTTGTATTGGAAACGAGAAAAATTAGACTTTTTCTCAGCTGTCTTGCTCCACTGTTGCGGCTTCCTTTGTTATCGAACAAGCCGCCATCACCTGATACTCGCCAATCCACCCGTTTATGCTATGATGGACCCTCAATAATTGCGTTAAATGACCATTCCTTGGCTCTCCACACTACATTGTGCACTAGACTAAACGATCTGGTACTACATTCATCATTCCATAACTGTAAACGGAAGCGAAAAAAGAAGCGTTGTTTCAAATCTGGCCGGCGTAGAACAGGAAGAAGAATTCCAGTTATCTCCCTTTCGCCCTTTCCGGCCCAGAAATTTAAAAATTCGGCCGTAAATTTAGACAACCTAATCCAAATTCCAATTAAATTGTCAACCTTTGTGTCAGCTATCGAAGAGATACCACTGCGCATCACATTATTCAATGCCCGATCAGTAGGACCATCGGAAAAGCGCACAGAAATAGTTAATTTTATCAACGATCAGAATATCGACGTCTTTTTCCTGACAGAAACATGGCTAAAAACATCAAGCGATGAACCCAAGTGCGCGGATCTAACACCCACCGGTTACTCCATCAAGTGGTTCCCCCGCCACTCTCTCGGAGGTGGACTTGCTGTCATCGCAAAGACTTCCATGATCAACCGTCTTAACTACACTACAACTTTCAATTTCGACCACACATCGTTTGAACTAGTCCAAACTACACTCACACTGGAACAAAGGTCAGTCCATTTTTTCTGTCTCTACCACCCTCCTCCTAGTAGAAAAAACAAGCTGACAGAATCTCTCTTTTTGGAGCAGTTTCCGAATCTCCTGGAGTATGGAAATTCGATAGGTGGCAACCTAATTATTCTTGGAGATTTCAACTTTCATTATGACTGTCCTGGAAACCCATGCACATCGAAACTCCTAGATTCCATTCACGTTTTCAACCTCAAACAGTCAGTTAGCCAACCCACCCATAAACATGGTCACATATTAGACTGGATTCTTTACAGACCTGATGATAATATTCTTCAGTCCTCCCTGGTGTCCCACGAACTTTCATCAGATCACCTCTGCATTATATGCCATCTTGACGTATCAGTCCCTAACCCTCCACCTTTATTCGCTACTAAGGGAAACCTCCGTATGATAAACAGAACCAAACTAATGCATGACATCCAAGCAAACCTAACAACTAGCTTACCTACTACAGCAGAACAACTTGATAACTGCCTGCGTTCATTACTCGACAAACATGCCCCAACAACCAAGTGCAGAGTAGCAATTCAGAAGTGTTCTCCGTGGTATAGCAGTGTTAGGGACCAGCTTCGCACTGCTAAAAGAGACCGCCGTAAAGCTGAGAGGCTTTGGCTTTCCACCAGACTCACTATTCATAAGCAGATCTATGATGCCGCTAAGAAGAAAGTCACAAACATAGTCCATGCAGCGAAATCAGCCCACCACAGTACTAAGATCACGGAAAGTTCCAGCTGCAAAGAGCTATTTGAGATTACTAACAAGCTAATGTCAAGGAACAAATGTACGCCACTTCCAGCTACCCTTTCTCTAGTCGACCTTCCGGACCTGTTTGCAAATTTCTTCCGTGACAAAGTACAAACCATCAGAGATAAACTTGACAATACAATTTCAGTTGACTCGTCGTCACCATACAGTTGCGATACAGAATTTCAGCGGCAACCGTTAGCAGCATTTGAACCTGTCTCTATGGGTTTAGTACGTACAATCGTGATGAAGAGTGCACCAAAGTCATGTGAACTGGATCCGATTCCGACATCACTGCTGCTAGAGTGCTTGGATCCAATATTGCCTTCACTAACTGATGTTATTAATACCTCTCTCTCATCTGGGGAATTCCCATCATTTTACAAAACTGCCATTGTAAAGCCTCTGCTGAAGAAACCAACACTCGACCATAATGATTTAAAGAACTACCGCCCAGTTTCTAATCTGCCATTCATGTCAAAAATCTTAGAAAAAGTTGTTCTATCCCAACTTGTATCTCATCTGAATTCAAACAGTCTTTTTAGCAATGTACAGTCTGCATATCGCCCTTGCCACAGTACTGAAACTACTCTTCTGAAAGTAGTCAATGACCTTCTCTCTGCTTTGGATGGCGGAAAGATTACAGTCCTCACTCTCCTTGACTTGTCTGCAGCATTTGACACTATAGACCATGATATATTACTTCACCGTCTCCAGCATGTATTTGGCATTCCTGATACGGCCTTACTATGGTTCAAGTCCTACTTGGTCAACAGGACACAAATTGTGTCCGCAAATGGAAAA
This sequence comes from Megalonaias nervosa, assembly GCA_016617855.1. Lineage (NCBI taxonomy): Eukaryota > Metazoa > Mollusca > Bivalvia > Unionida > Unionidae > Megalonaias > Megalonaias nervosa. The sequence continues at coordinate 58,303 of JAECUM010027016.1, read as the reverse complement.
CACTCCAGCCCAGTTGATCTATGCTGTGGTGTTCCACAGGGGTCTGTTCTTGGACCTGTTCTCTTTATTCTATACACTCAGCCACTCTCAAGTGTCATAGATCATCATCCAGTGTCTCACCAATTGTATGCTGATGACACCCAAATATACAAATCTAGCCATCCAGCTGAAGTTGAAGCTACCATCCAAGGTGTAGAGAGGTGCATTTCCGATGTCAAATCATGGATGACATGTAACAAGCTGCAGATGAATGATGATAAAACTGAAGCCATCCTGATTACAACACGAAGACTTTCTCATTCACATCCTTTACCTCAGACAATAAATATCAGCAACACCAACATTAAATTCACACAGTCAGTATGAAACCTCGGTGTCACTCTTGACAGTACTCTCTCATTGCATCAACATGTCATGAACATATGCAAGGCTGCATATCTTGAGCTGAGACGCATCAGCTCCATTCGCAAGTATCTTTCAGTTGATGCTACTAAAACACTTGTGTGTTCCTTAGTACTTTCAAGACTGGACTATTGTAACTCAATTCTGTCTGGTTCGTCTCAATATCTACTTCAGAAACTTCAAAAAGTTCAAAATACAGCTGCTCGGATCATCCTTAGAGTACCACGATCAGAGCACGCCTCTCCCCTGCTCTGTACCCTACACTGGCTATCGATACGATCCAGAATTAAACACAAAATTTGTTCTCTGTGCTACGTTTCACTGACGGGCTCCAGTCCAACATACCTATCTGACCTCACCCATGCGTACACACCTGCAAGATGCTTACGCTCCTCTTCTGACACTCGTATTCTCATTATTCCCACTATGAAGATGAAATCATATGGACAACGCTCATTTGCATACCAGGGCCCAGCAACGCGGAACGAATTGCCCACTGCACTTAGACACAAAGACACAGTGATCTCATTCAAGAGCGCTCTGAAAACTCACCTATTTCAACTGCAAGAACAGACTTAAAGACCTAATAATGTATCCTTGCCTTAAATATTTACAGCATATTTTCTGTTTTCTAATTTCGTGGTGTTTGTTTTTATTTTTGTAATCATATCATTATATATGTTTTTTAAGTGTTGTCAAATGTTGTAAAGCGCTTAGAGCTTCTAAAGATTAGGCGCTATACAAAGTCCTCATTATTATTATTATTATTATCTATTCCCATCACTATAACAACCTCATCTGACGTCATCGCCTCCATATTGGAATTTCATCGATTTGAACCTGGAGTCAATTAGAACTGTTTAGTGATAGGACTGATATTTTTCAATTTAGGATTAATTTTTGGATTATATTCAAAAACCGTAAGTCCTATTTCATATTTTCACCTTTTTTTCTAGGGAAATAAATTATTTTGTTAAAATTTACAAAGCTTGTTGGCTTCACTCTTTTCTTTTGTTACTTTTGTACGAGCCTACACGTAACAGAAGAAAATTGGGTTGCTCGTCTTGGGATATATGAATTTTGGCTAAACTATTTCAGAAAATTGTGTTTTGAAATTTAAATTCCCCTAGTTTTTAAATCCCAAGTACTATTTTACGTTTTGTTTGAAATCTTTAGTGAAAACAACAGGCTTTCATTCACAATGTCATCAAAAGTGGAGACCTTTCTTTCTAGTCCTACTTGGGAGCAGTTGGATAGTTTGAAAAAAGACGAGTTGCTTGAACTTGCCAGAAAATATGATCTTTCTGAAGCAAAATCTTCCTTAACGAAGGAAGAAATTAAAAACATTTTGATTCAGTATTTGGTAGAGAAGAATGTTCTTGATAAAAGTGTTTTGGCTTCGGTCACTAAGTCGGTATCAGACTCTGACATAAAAGTAAAGGAATTAAAAATGAAATACAAGATGGAATTGGAGTTAAGGAAGCTCGATCTTCAGGAAAAAGAAAAACAAATGCAGTTACAATTTGATAAAGAGGAGAGGGAGAGACAGGAGAGGGAGAAAGATAAACAATTACAGTTCGAAAAAGAGGAGAGAGAGACAGGAAAGAGAGAATGATAAACAAATGAAATTGCAATCTGAGAAAGAGGAGAGAGAGAGACAGGAAAGAGAGAAAGATAAACAAATGCGGTTACAGTTTGAAGAGAGGGAGAGAGAGAGACAGATGCAAATACAAAAAGAGAAGGATGAAAGGGAATTTCAAATTAATATGAAAGAAATAGAGCTGGCAAGTGAAAAGCACGATCCCACTTCGCATACAAATTCAAGTTTTGACATTACAAGAAATATCAGGTTAGTGCCCCCTTTTAGAGAAAAAGAAGTAGACAAATATTTTATTTATTTTGAAAAAGTTGCTGAAAATTTGAAATGGCCAAGGGAGCATTGGACTCAATTAATGCAATGTGTACTTTTTGGCAAGGCCAGAGATATCTATGCATCCCTGTCAGTACAGCAAAGTTCTGACTATGATTTGGTTAAGGAATGCATCTTAAACGGTTATACGTTAGTCCCTGAGGCTTATCGGCAAAAATTCAGAAACTGTAAAAAAGAAGCTGGACAAACTTAATTTGAGTTTGCAAGAGAAAAAGAGCAGTTATTTAAGAGATGGTGCTTAGCCGAGAAAGTTGAACATGATTATGAAAGTCTCGAACAACTTGTACTACTTGAAGAGTTCAAGAACTGTGTTCCTCACCACATTAAAACTCTTCTTGAAGAGCATGAGATCGATACCTTGGAAAATGCTGCTCTTGCTGCTGACAAGCATTCTTTAACTCATAAAGTTCCTGTTGTAGGCAAATCATTCACTCAGCAGTCTACTAGTAGAAAGGTGTTTCAGCCTAATACAACTCCTTCTAAAACTCGATCTGGCACAACTTCTAAAAATCAAGCTTCTGATAAACTTGATTCAAAATCCTTGTCTATTCCTACGTGTACCTATTGCAAGAAAACAGGACACGTCATTTCTGATTGCTTCAAATTAAAATATAGGCATCAGAATCAAGATAGACCTATCCCAAATGCTCTTCTTTCTAAGAGGTCATGGTCACGGTCACATATTAAAAGCAATACATTTGTTGGGTCTAATAAACCCCAGTCTGATTTTATTATGGAGAATTATGAACCATTCATGTCGAAGGGTTCTGTGTCACTCTTGGGTGAGTTGGCCAATCCTATCCCTATTAAACTTTTAAGGGATACAGGAGCTTCTCAGAGTCTTTTATTATCAGGTATTTTGCCTTTTTCTGAGAAATCCTGTTCTAATGAGAGTGTTCTCATTCACTGAGTAGAGTGCAGCTTTGTTAATGTTCATCTCCATTCTGTAAATTTGTCATCAGACCTAGTTTCAGGACCTGTTACGGTCGGTATAGTGTCTTCTTTACCCGTTGAGGGCATTGATTTGTTACTAGGCAATGACTTAGCTGGAGACAAGGTTGTGGTTCATCCACTTGTAACTGAAGCCTTCTTTGGATCAGAAGGTTGATCCTATTGATAAAGAATACCCTGAGTTATACCCAGCTTGTGCAGTTACCAGAGCAATGACAAAGAAAGCTCTTGAGAATGACTTTGATAAGGAAAATATTCCTTTAGCTGACACATGTATTGGTCAGGTTTTTGATGAGGTCACTTTCACTCCTAATTTGGATCAATCAAAAGGTATTGGTCACAGTGATCCTCTTTTAAATACTCATTCTTTTTTATCTAATCAGGGTGACAAACAACAATCACTTGTCATAGAACAGGAAAAAGATCCTGAGATCTCCTGTTTGTTTCAGAGGGCCATTAGTGAAACTGAAGCTACTGAAGTACCTGTTTGTTATTTCATTAAAAATGGAATTCTTATGAGAAAATGGAGACCTCCCGAGGTACCTGCTAGTGACGAGTGGTCAGTGAACTATCAGATTGTAGTTCCAAACTCTTACAGACAGGAAATACTTAGTTTGGCCCATGAAACCCCTCTGGCTGGTCATTTAGGGATAAATAAAACTTATCACAACATCTTGACTCACTTTTATTGGCCAAAAATCAAAAGTGATGTTTGTAACTTTTTTAGATCTTGTCATACTTGTCAAATGGTAGGAAAACCCAATCAGAAGATACCTAAGGCTCATCTGCAACCTATTCCTGCATTTGACGAACCATTTAGCAGAATTACAGTAGATTGTGTTGGTCCCTTACCTAAGACCAAGTCAGGCAACCAATATTTGTTGACCATTATGTGTGCGTCAACAAGATTCCGAGAGGCGATTAATTTGAGGAATATTAAAACCAAAACCATAGGAAAAGCTTTGATAAAACTTTTTACTCAATTTGGCCCTCCCAAATCTGTCCAATCTGGTTAAAGGTCAAATTGTATATCTGGAAATTTCCAGCTAGTAATGCTTGAATTTGGCACTCAGCAATTCAAGTTAAAAGTGAAATTATGGTTTCACAGAACTTTACTTGAGACAAGTTTTGAGTCTTGTAATAGAGTTCATTCTCTCTAATGCTCATTCTTCAGAATTTTCTTCAAATGAGACTTTACGGCTCTTACAAAGTAAAGAAGAAAATGAATGAGTTAAATAATATTATTACTCTGATCTAAATAAATTAATGGAGTACCAGTATATTGAAAGAGATAGCCAGGTGAATTGTGCAATTAATTTAGTTGTACATGTCCCACAAACTGAGGATTTAAGTGAAAAAATTCAATTGGACTCTGTTGATCTTGGAGCAACAAATCTTTGGAATTCAGAAATTATGAAAAATCCAGACCAGAAACTTCTACATTTGCAACAACAAGAAAGAAATGAACTTAAACAGTTATTATTCGAATATGAGCACTTGTTTCCAGATATTTCTATGAGGACAAACAAAATGTTTCATGACGTTGAAATTGTAGATTCAAAACCTGTGAAAAAAAACCCATACAGGATGAACCCTCTCAAACAGGAATACTTAAAAAAATAAATTCAGTATTTGCTGGAGAATGATTTCATAGAACCCAGTAAAAGTGATTGGAGTTCACCATGTATACTTGTTCCGAAGCCAGATAAAACTTTCCATATGTGCACTGATTATAGGAAGGTGAACAGTGTGACAAAAACAGATTCATTTCCATTACCAAGAATCAATGACTGTATTGATAAAATTGGAAATGCCAAGTACGTCACTAAATTTGACCTTCTGAAAGGACTTTGGCAAATTCCACTAACGGAAAGGGCAAAGGAAATTTCAGCATTTGTGACTCCAGATGGACTCTATCAATATAAAATAATGCCGTTTTTGTGATGAAGGGTTCCCAAAGTACTTTTCAACGTTTGATGAATATGATTACATCTGGTCTAGATAATTGTGATGCTTACGTCGATGATGTCATCATCTACAACATCACATGGAAAGAACATCTAGCCACGATTTGGAAATTCTTCGACAGACTCACTGATGCTAATTTGACAATCAGTTTATCTAAAAGTGAATTTTGCCGTGCTTGTGTAAATTTTCTAGGACATATTGTGGGACATGGTCAAGTTAAACCTATAGATGCTAAGGTCAAGGCTATCTCTGAATTTCCTGTGCCTGTCAGTAAAAAGCAACTGATGCGATTTTTGGGTATGGCTGGATATTATCGAAAGTTTGTTCCAATTTTTCTAATATTGCTGAACCCCTGACAAACTTGTTAAGTAAGAAAAACAAGTTTCTTTGGACTGAAAATTGTCAGGAGGCTTTTGATAGGTTAAAAGCCATACTCAAAAGTGCGCCAGTTCTTACAGCTCCAAATTTTAATCAGTCTTTTAAGTTATCTGTTGATGCAAGTGATGTTAGGGTTTGGGCAGTATTGATTCAAGAAGATAGAAATGGTGTTGATCACCCATGTGCTATTTCTCTAAGAAATTAAATAAGCACCAAAGAAATTACTCAACAATCAAGAAGGAATGTTTGGCTTTAATATTGGCATTACAGCATTTTGAAGTTTACATTAGCTCAGCTCCTTCTCTGGTTGTTGTGTATAGATCACAACCCCCTTACTTTCAACAACAAGATGAAAAATAAAAATCAAAGATTATTAAGGTGGAGTTTGTTTTTACAGGAATATAATCTTGACATCAGGCACATCAAGGGAAAAGACAATTTGATTGCAGATGCACTTTCCCGTGTATAGAAATATTATTTCATGTACACTTTGTATAATTCATAAGAGTTTTCTTATGTAATTTTTATTTTACCTCATGTATAAATTACATATGGTGAAAGGAAAGCTTTATTACATAAATCTTTCTTTTTCTTTATGGGGGGGAAGTGTTACATATATGTAATTTGATTACTTGTGTGTTAGTTTTTAAATTCCTTTTGATTTTATTTTTTGTTTCATTACATTTTATTGTAATGATTATTTTCACGGGATTTGATATTTTTGAAAAAAAAATATCATTCTGATTAGAACGTAAAAGTATGACTTAAGCACTATTTTTAGCTCACTTTGGTTCATAGATTTTGTAAACACTACGCGAAAATGATTGGCTATTACCAAGGTCATCTTCAGCCTACGTGTTAGCTCAGTTGTAAACAGGTTTATTTTTAAATTCATTTCCAGTGTGAGAATCTGATTCTTAGCTAGGGCTATTCCAGCTACGTGCTAAATGGCATTTCTTTTATTGCGCTGTTCAAATTAGTTGTCACGTAACCCATCACGTGAGCCACCATGTGATCTAAAATCAAGGCTTAAAACAGCCATTTTGCTAGTAGACTGATCAGTCGTAATTTTTACACCTCAGAGCTCAACGTGTTTTATTGTTGAAGCCAGATTGTTTTGAAGTTCGTCTATTTTTTGGAATTTAGTAATTCATTCTCTAGAAAACTGTAATTCATTCTCTAGAAAACTACACAAGTGCTTCATGTTTATAAAAGTTCTGGGAGAAAAATATTCAGTGGAAGTTTATTCTGTAATTCTAAATGTAAACATTATAATCTGTGATTCAATCAAAGATCTATTCCCATCAGTATGACAACCTCATCTGACATCATCGTTTCCATATTGGAATTTCATCGAGATTTGAACCTGGAGTCAATTAGAACTGTTTAGTGATAGGACTTATATTTTTCAATTTTAGGATTAATTTTTGGATTATATTCACAAACCATAAGTCCTATTTCATATTTTTACCTTGTTTTCTAGGGAAATAAATTATTTTGTTAAAATTTACAAAGCTTGTTGGCTTCACTCTTTTCTTTTGCTACTTTTGTACGAGTCTACATGTAACATTGGTGCAGTAGGAAGGACGTTGATCCTATCTGCCCTTTTGTAACTTCAGTTGTTGATTTCCTTTTGTTCCTCTTCAAGACCAAAAGATGTTCAGTATCCACTGTCAAAGGTTATCGAGCTGCTTTCTCCAACGCACTTAAATTTTTGCACAGCACAGACATCGGTTCCGATCCGCATCTTGCTGATCTTATAAAGTTTTTTTTTTTTAAGCTTCAGAGACATGACTCTTACTCCCTTGTGCCCAGATGGAATCTTTCCTGTAGTTTTTGGTCATTAACTGAAACACCTTATGAACCATTGAGTGAAGCTTCTTTTTTGGATCTCACACTCAAAACTGTGTTCCTTCTGACCCTTGCCTCGGCAAGACAAAGAAGTGAAAATCATACCTTGTCTATTGACTCTGGCTGTCTTGTCCCCTTACCCATAGAGATTCCTAGTCTCAGTAAAATATGTGCAGGGGATGATCGAGATAGACTTTTATGCCCCGTGCATGTTCTTCACTTCTATCTTTATGTCTCCAAAGCAAAAAGAAACGGTAGGAAATGTCTCTTTCTCCCTATTCAGGGCTCTGTAGGCATTTCAGCTGCCACTATCTCCCGGTGGATTGTCCACTATCTCCCGGTGGATTGTCCACTATCTTCCGGTGGATTGTCCACTATCTCCCGGTGGATTGTCAAGACAATCAAACGAGCCTATGAGTCTCTCACTAATCGAGACCTCACCTTTATGAAACTTAAAGCCCATGAGGTTCAAGCTGTTGCTATCTCACTTTAATCATTCCTGTCTGGAGATCATCATGAAGGCAGCTTAATCCCATCAAACCTTTTCCTCCTTCTACCTCTGCTCATTAGCACAATAGAGCACAGACATTGTTCCTCTGGGTCCCATTGTTATGGCACAGCATGTTACTCAGAGAGACTTGAACATTCTATAGAAGTGTACTTCTCCCTCTATGGTGACTACTTTAATTTCTCTGTTTTTGATCAATTTGACATCAGCCTACCCACCATACTGACAAATTCAGCTAAGCAATAGTGACAGGATAAGTAATTGCTGCTGTTAAAATGTAGTTTTTTGGGGGTAAAACTGCTTTTAATTATGCAGTACTTACCAGTCGCTATTGCCGAATACCCTCCTCCCACCCCACTCTGATATTTTGCATAATTGTCATCTGTGAAAAGATGACATATAGGTTCATCTACCTTCTGTGCATGACCATGCAACAGAGTGGTGTGCAAAAGGTCATACTGACTTTTTCTCCACTCCTGGAGGGATGTCTTCACATCATACAGATGGTATATTTTCAGCATGAATATAGATTAGCTAAGCAATCGCGACAGGGTAAGTATTGCATAATTAGTTTTACCCTCCAAAAAAGCTACATATCACCCTAAGTTAAATGCAGAGAGACTTAAGAGACACAAGCTGTTGGAATTATCCTTGAAAACAATGTGGTTAATGGCTATAGTAAAAGTCACACAGGCCATGTAGGCATTCAGCACTGATTATTTTAGTAATTGGTGTCATTTTTAAGAATTTGATTCTACATACCTTTCATTGGCAGTTATTGACTTTATTTGGATCCTCATACATCCATATTCCTTTGGAAGGTCATTGTTTGCATGACCCAAGAAGTACATTTAAAAAATATCAGTGTTAAGGTACTGTTACGACTCTATGATCACAAAGTAAGTAACAAAAAAGCACAACCAACAAGTTTTGTAAAATTCAGCAAACAATTGAATTATAAAAGTTATAAATGAAAATCTACAAGAAACTTAAAATATTATGAAGTGAATCCAAACTTATCCTTATAAAGGTCTATGAAAGTCCTAAATGACCTTGAAAGCTATCTGTATTATCTTTGGATGTGGGAGGTCATAGGTTCGAACCCCAGTCGAGCCATAGCAATGACATATATAAATGGTACTAGCAGCTGCCTCGCTTGGTGCTCAGTGCTAAGAGGTTAGTGTTGGGATTGGTCAGCCTGGTGTCAGAATAATGTGACTGGGTGGGACATGATGCCTCATGTCTGCAGCATGATGCTCCAGTCCTAGACATTGCTATTAACTGCCACACTGCAGACATTGTAGTGATAAGACTGAAAATTTTTTAAAAGTATGTTAAAATCTAAATCACCCACCCACCCACAACACTATTAAAATACACCTCAGAATTGTTCTACTTCTCAACACTATTACGAAACATTTCAGAATTGTTCTATTTATACAGCATTATTAAACACTCATCACAATTGTTCTATTTATACAACACTTTTAAAAACACTTCAGAATTGTTCTTTTTATACAACACTGTTAAAACACTTTTCAGAATTGTTCTATTTATACAACATTGTTAATAAACACTTCAGAATTGTTCTATTTATACAATAATATTAACTAACTTATAATTTGTCTTTTATTTATAACCACTGTAACAATTTAATCTAATCTCGATGAACGGCATTGTGAAATCAGTTTATCCCATTGTAAAATAACATGCTCGTTTCTTATTGTTGTGATGCTCTTTGCTGACTAATTGATAGTTTGCATCAGGCAATTCCTTGTAGTACTGTGTAGCTACTGGTAGTTCTGTATGGATTTTCTGATAAAGTCAGAAGGTTGATGATTAAGTTAGGTTTCAGCTGCTACTTGGTTGTACATGTACCTTCATGCAATATTTAAGGTAACAACACCATGCTGTGCCTAAACGTAGCCACCATTTGCATTGTCATCACACGGAATAACAGAATAGTGGGAAGGATTCTTTTGTATGTACATATATAAGGATTCTCGGGGGGGGGAACAAAATGAAAATTATCAGACGAAAACTGTTATCAAAAATATATTGCATAGGCCATATCCAGTACAGAATTTTACAGTGATGCATTGCAGAGTAATTCCTCGAGATGTAGATACATGATGTGCCTGAGACTAAGAAAGACAATTCACCAAAACTGATGGACAGGTATGCTTGGAAAATTTATGTGTAATTTTTTGCTTTGCTTTCAGCATTCATTAAGGCAAAGCTAGTGCAGTTTTGATCATGAGTTGGTTGTTACAGTTTATTTTCTTGAAACAGCTATGTAACTTGCAACTTTACATTCAATTTGTAATTTGCAATGTATTACACAGATATTATTGGTTATGTTCAGTAGGAAATTTGGGTAATTGCACATGGGATCATTGGAATTAAATAGTTAAGGGAACCATATGTAATATTTAAAACTATCCATAGAGACCAATATTCTGATGTCACATACTTGCTGTGATTATTTGCTATATGGCTTTAGCTTTTGATTACAAAGAAGTAAATTTATTCTTTAGTATTATACATGTAGTTTCTTTCATTATATTTTCATTTTTTTCTCCATTAACTTTACATTGTCAGAAACATTCAGTATTTTGCAATAATGAACACCATAACACTGTATGACATGTGCATCTATGAATGGTATAGTGTATTAGAAACTACTTTGTAAACAAAAGATGTACACTCATGTAGTAGACGTTTTGGGTTCTAGTTTATTAGATTTGTTTGTAGATGAACTCAAGAAGCTGATTCATCATTTTGAAAGTGGAGATGATAAAGTGAACAATGGATGAGTTAACTGAGTCACAAATGAAACTGTCAATGAAGCAAATGAATGAATGTGATATTCACAATGTCCACAACAAACATGAGAGACGCAGTATTGAAGATACTACTCTGATCATTGAAACAGTTACTTAGGGGAAATGTTCATAACTTTTTGTAAATGGAATGGTTCAGACTATGACCAGTGCTCTCTTGGGTCTATAAAATTAGCATAGAAAAGCATATTGAGACCAAGGACTATCGCATATCTATCAAAGATGTACCATTTTATATGTCAAAGTACTAAATTTGAGGGAAAGAATGCAAATGAAGATTTTGTAGAAACGTAAGGACCTCATAGCTAATAAGCCAAGACGACGAAGAAGTCTTATTTCTGCTGGCTGAATGGACTATCACACACCAGCTGTTTTGCAATTTTCCACATTTTTTTTTTTTTTTTTTTTGATGCGATAGTTTGGATTTAGGCTAGTGATAGATGCCATACAAGCCATAAAATAGCCAGGGTCCCTACTTAAATTTTTAATTCTTGAATTTCCTCAAAATATAATTTCTTAGTTAGTTACGCAAATCCGAATTACATGAGCTATGTCATGGGTTCTAAAAATTGATTATGCAAAATTGTACTGTAATTTAGACTACATTTCCAGTTGCAATCACATTCTCCTTACTGCTCTCAAAACGAAATGAACATGATATTCCATAGCATCTTTTTGATGATTTCAGTTCAAAGTGTTCACATTTTTCCCACATTATAATTCCAAACATTCAGTGACAGAACAGAAGCACGCATGCTGACGAGTCAAGAGACATCCCTCCCTGCTCAAATCATGTGTAAAAAGTTACTTCGTGTGAATTGACATAGCTTATAAAGCCAGTCCATAACCAGCGGAATTGAGTAGAATCTACAAAGAAAACCTCAAAAAACAAAATCCATCCATTTAAGACCAACGGGATACGTTGTGCAATGCACATTCATCCACAATATGACTCTAAATTTCAGTTTTAAGTAGACCAAAACAACAATTCTGTTTCAAACTAATGTTGAGTGTGAGACAAAGTTCAAAGGTCACTGGGCAGTGCTATATGCACAATAATGTTGTTGTGTGTTGATGAATCTATGGTTGTGTATATATTTTAGAATAGAGGATAAATTCAATTACTTTATTTCTTATAGTGTATTTTTTATAATTAAGCCTTAGGTAGAATAAGAAAATGAGTATATAATAAAAGGGTTACTGCATTTGTATGAAAAATATGAACTCATTTTCTTGGAGTAATACTTCATTCCCAAAGGTTGTGCAATATTAATCTGAAAAAACTCATTTATATTTTCCCATACAAATGCAGTAACCTCTAAATATATGACTCCTGGCTAATGTTGCAGTCTCTTTTATAAAACAAAGACTATAGTGTATTGGTAATATGAATCACAGCATGATAGTATCTCAGTATATAGTGTGACATATTACAAAAGAATTAACACAGTGAAATAAAGAAACAAAATCAACTGATCAAGCATCCTATATAGAAATATGTACAGTGGTAAGATTAAAGACATTGTTGAACATAGAATCGCAAGGGCAGGGGACACTGTGTCCCTACCCCCCCGCCAAGTTTGGGGGACAATTACCACCTTACGATTGTGTGCTGCACTGTAATATAATCTTTCTTGGACAGTTAAATTAATACAATGAAAGTTTTATCAAGTGCTCAAGTAACTCATGAAAGCATTAACATGTTTGAAAATCTGTATAACCTAAAATGAGATGTACCATGGAATTTTCCATTATGGATCTTGCTGTTATATAACTTTAGTTTCAGTTCATTATCTTCCAGCATGTATTTGTTCCAGACTCGCAGATCATTAAATGGCAAATTGTGTATTTGCAGAAATTTGGTCTGTTGTCTTCGTTCATGCTCGAAATAAATTGCATCTTCCTTGCCATAGGGGTGACTTGAACCTCAAAAAGATGTTACACTAATGCATAATGGCAATGTAACACTTTACATTGCAACTTGGCCAGCTGCCATAAACTTGAATGTTTTCATCTGTAGATACATTGTTTTAAAATAGATATTTTTTTTTGTGATCTTACAGTTTGTATCACCGTTTGAAACATCGGCCATCACTAGCATCAACAGAAACATGGATTGTCATCCACTAATGAAAAGCTTAATGCATATTTTTTTTACTTTGTTTTCTGATGAAAAGCGCATCTAGATGGTGCTTTGGTTCAAGATTTGGGGGACAACGACCTTGCACTTACTGTGCAACACTGGAAACAGGAATAACATCAGATTGTAGTGATATTACATATGGATATTCTTTTCACTGGATAGTTGTAGGTCTTAATGTTATCTTGTACTATTCCATTGACTTCATCATTGACGATACTTAATCTGTCCAGATTATTTTGAAAATGGCAGCCTACAAATATACATTCTTCTTTACACAGGTAAAATCATCTCGGGGAGGATTCATAGTTGAAAATTTAAGTTCTAACATAGATCCTGCCAACTTTCTTGTTTCTTTAATATAACGTTACTTGAAAAATGGAATTGTTTCATATTTTTTTAAAAAGATGCCTAAATATCAACATTTGTCTGTAACATAACAGCCACATAGCTTACGAGTATTATTTCAGATGCACATAATCCCGAGTTGTTCTTTTCTCGAGTAATGTAAAATTGGTTTCATTCTGCATGATTACCATTAGAGCAATCATACTACATGTACTTTATTGCATAATATGGACATAAATTTGAACCCATCATGTTGGGATTAAATCTAAGCAGATCATGTTGGAATTAAATGTTCGAAGTAAATCTGAGCCGATCATGTTATTGGGATTAAATCTGAGCCAGTCATGTTATTGGGATTAAATCTAAGCCAATCATGCTGGGAAGATAATACATATAGGTTGTATGGAAATAAACTTTTCAAGATAAGATTGACACATTATTTAAGAGAAAGCCTACATGCATAATATGGAAAAGTGTCCCATTAGAATACAGGTTTTAATAACATGAATATGTTACCTGCTTTTTTGGGACACTAAGTCCCAGTCCAAGGTAATATTCCCTCCTCTAATTAGTAATTAAATGTCCAGAATAAAAAAGGACATGATACTAGTCTGACACCCTAGTTATATCCAGCATACTGAATAAACTTCCCTTTTCCTTGCACTGGTCATGTGAGTTCACTAGTGAGGACACTCCAATGATTGCAAGGATGTTGTTAAATGTATTTTCAGTCACTCATTGCCTTTTCTGAGTTGCCTGTTCAGTCACTCATTGCCTTTTCTGAGTTGCCTGTTCAGTCACTCGTTGCCTTTTCTGAGTTGCCTGTTCAGTCACTCATTGAGTTGCCTGAATTAGTTTCTACCCGTTTTTTGCATAATTGAGTGTTGTCTTGTTTTTCTTGTAGTTTTTTGTGTTTTTGTGCATTGCTTAGTGAAGTAGTGCTTCTGTTATTTGTTTTCCTTCATAGTACCAGTGTCAGGGTAAGTATCATATACCTTTTTCTTGTTCTGATTGTGTTGTTTTATATTCTCTGTTCTTTTATTGACCCTATGGGATACTCAGCCCATCTTCCTAATGTAATACTGTACTGCTGTTAAAAATGTAGTGTGTGTGTGTGTGTGTGTGTGGGTAATACTCATTTGAATTAGGTAATAGCTGCTACTATTTCAAAGATTTCCCTCCTCACATCCAGCTATGGTGTCCCGTAGTCTTGGTTAAACTCAAAAAAGGAGGGGTATTCTATATGTTGACTGTGGCTATGCCAGGAGTCTCAAACGACCACGATGGCCACATGAGGATTAGTACGTTGCCCTGAGTGCCACATCATCACTGAACTTTTTCATACAGTGAAAGCAGCTCATATAAAAGGTAGCCAGTTGAAATGTTGGAAACAGAAGTAAACGATGTAACAATCAATTTTTTTTTTTTATCAAAACTGGATGGCTGTGAAGAAAAAGTTGGTATTATGAATTATTTTACAAATTCTAGGTGTCATTGAGGGTCGAAGGAAAAAACTCAATGGGCTGCATTCATTCTGCTGACCATGTGTTTGAGACCCCTGGAAGTCAGACTGTTGTCATGTTCTTTTCAATTCTGGGCCTCCAATTACTGATTGAAAATGGTAATATTAGCTTGGAATGAGGACGTAGCTTCCCAAGAAAAGGAAAGCAATGCAGTCGTAGCAGGTTAGTATTACATAATGAAATTAATTTTATACCCCCCCCCCAAACAAAACTACATATTTTTTTCAAATTTTAAGGGTCCAGTTTCAACATGGCTACAAAAAATTCCTTGCCTATAGTCAATTGGACCCTTGCTAAAATTGTCCATCGCTACAAAAATTCCTTGCCTATTAACAGTTTAACTCTTGATAAAAGTGTACATCGCTACAAAAAATTCCTTGCCTATAATCAATTGGACCCTTGATAAAAGTGTACATGGCTACAAAATATTCCTTGCCTATAGTCAATTGGACCTTTGATAAAAATGTCCATGGCTACAAAAAATTCCTTGCCTATAGTCTGTTGGACCTTTGCTAAAAGTGTCCATGGCTACAAAAGATTCCTTGCCTATAGTCAATTGGACCCTTGCTAAAAGTGTCCATGGTTGCAAAAAATGTCTTGCCTATAGTCAATTGGACCCTTGATAAAAGTGACCCATCAGTATTTTTATATGCAACATTTTTACATGTTGCTTGATCAGCTTTTTACCTTGGATACACAAGTCACAGATGTAATTATAATAGCTTGATCCTTTCCCATAAAGGAAATGTAAACTTGGAGGAAATGAAAGCTTCGCTGGCTGGTTGCTATTTATAGAGTGACCAAGATGTAACCTGACACCTTGATCTCTGCTCAGAATATTTATTGGGTCAGTATCTATCCATGATAGAGTACAGCTTTCAAATGATGAACTTGTGAATATAAAGCAGTGTGTGTTTTTACCAGTGGATATATAAAGCCTCACAAGTTTCCTCTGTTGTGAGTGTATACTTGAGTGCCTAATTTTAGCCTATCTCATTTTCAGAATTTTAAAGTGGGGGTGGTCTTATGGGAAAGAAAGAAAAACAAAACAGAAAGACTTGTACACTGTTTTGTAATGACTTAATATGTATTCAGTCAATGTTGCTAAGCATATTTATATTGAAAAAATGTCTGGTGCAGCTTTTTTCATAAAACCAACCACCTCCCAGAGTAAATAATGGAACCAGCTTCTGTGAATATTTATAAAAAAATACATGCTCACAAGACCATAGTATTGTATATTTTTGGTGGCCTCAGTCATGGTGGTTTTGTATTTAAGAAAAGATTTTCATGGGTACTTAAATTCGTAGTTTTGAATGTCAAAGTTTGAATATCTATTGGTATTTGTTGTTGTTGTGGGTTTAACATCATTTCCCAGCACATTATAGACTATTTACAAAGTGGCTAATATAACTGGCGGCGGAAGAACTTGGGGAAAACCCTGGCATGAACCACCATTTAACAGGAAGCTACTGGCAAGCTTTCCAGCATACCCACATTGGCCATGCCCATGACTAGAACATGTGCAGACAGGTGAGATGGCAGTGATTGGTAAATGTGTTATAGGCATTTAAATTTCATGGATTAACCTATATACAAATATCCAAAAAAAAGAATACAAAAGAACAAAACTATGACAACAACAAACAATGGCCGCTTCATTGGTTTAAACTATACTACCACCTGTATGAGTAGAAGTCAAACACCTGTCTAGATAAATTACTTAAACGTAGCATCAAAGGGAGCTAAGCTAATCAGTTATTAAAGTACACATGCATAATCTCTGTCTTCAAACACTCTCCATAAAGTTGTACTGCATTCTGAATAAGAAGTACCTTGACAAGCCAGTTTGTAAGGTGCGCATTTGTAGGGGTGGGTATTGAACTAAAAATCATATTGCGATATATTACAGTATTAAGCAAAATATTGCGCAATTCATTGATTTAAGAAAATGTTACAGATTACTGTTAATTTATTGAGATAAAATGAATGCAGACTGCAAAAAAAGTACTGAAAATTATTTAATTACATAATTAAAATACAGTAGAGAAAATGAATAAAATGCAGTACAGTAGTTGCACTCTGACACAGAAATAAAGAGTTACAATTGTCTGAACAGTTAACAATCTGTGGTTTAAATGCATAAAACTTCAGATTGTTCCTTTCATTGTCACTTTACACAGTGTAGTTCAAACTGAACTGCCTTGAAAATCACATTATGGAACTTACTTCATATTTTTTTTAAGAAGATAAGAACATCAACATGATTTGGTTTTAGGGCTGAACATTGTGCATTTACTATATCTCCAGCAGTGGAGAACACCCTCTCAGAAGGGTCACTTGTTGCTGGGATGCACAGTAAGGATTTAGCATGCTTAGCTAATCTAGGAAATCTTTGCTCATGATTTCTCCACCATTGAAGAGGACTTGACACTCTATAGTTCTTAAGCTCTTCTTCAAGTTCTTCCATTTGTGTTTCTGAAGTCTCAACACCAGTTATGTAGACATCACCAAGAAGTTCTTGCATGCCAGAACAACAGGTACCTTTATCATATCACTCTGACCAATGCCTGATGACCAATGTCTGACTTGAGCTTCCTGCAAACTGGTTGAGCATCCTTAGTTGAAGAATTGGCATAACTGCTCGGTTAGCAGTGGCAAAGGTGGCAGTTCTGACTGCCCACTATCACCCACAGGTGAATGATCAGTGTCATGTTCAGCATTCACTCTGACAATGATTTATGATGCATTCTGCTCAATTTTAGTAAAGATTTCATACCTTCATGAATTGCTGAAGAAAGGTAAGGCTTTAAAATGTGGATCCAAGTTATTAGCAACTGTGAGAGTTTCTTACGAGACTATCTATCCAGAAGATCATGAATCACAACCTTTTTCATCAGCGCTATTACTAGAGAGTCATCATTGCTATGTTGGAAAATGCTGTCAATAAGTTTGCGATGAAGAGGCATGATAACAGAAATGGTTGGAACTGACACAGCACAAAGAGTGGTTGTCACCACTTTAAGAGGTTTAGACAAACCATGACCTCATCTGCCAGGCAAATGTCATCATCTTACAATGTGTTCAGATCTTTCTATTTTATTTCAGCAAGATCTTTGGATCTCAAAACGGCAATTACTGCACATTGCATTTAAAGAAACCATGAAATCATGTCATAAGTACTGTTCCATCTAGTGGGCACTTCAGCTATGAACTTGTGATCTGGTAGGCCCAGCAATTCAGCCTGGCTTCTCAGTTTAGCTGCTGCAGTTGTACTTCAGTGGAAGAATCCAACTATTCAGCAGATCCTGCTGAGGAGAATTTCAATGTGTCTGATCTTGAGACTCTTTTGTGCAGCCAAATCAATTGTATGTGCATAACACTTGATGTGAAAGTTGCATCCTAAAAGAATCCCTGCCTTGTCTGTGTTAGATGCATTATCTGATACAATAGGTGGTATGGGGATAGGCTGTATTTCCCATTCTTTAAGGGCCTCATAAATCACAGCAGCTATCTTCTCACTTGTATGCCCTTCATACATGGGCCGAGTATGAAGAACATAGTTTATCAGCTTCTAATCCATATCAATGTGAGTTGACATGATTGTCAGATATCATTCATTTGACCTTGACATCCAACTATCTGTTGTCAATGTTACCTTCTTAGTATTGCATAGGTCTTCTGTTACCAGTACCTTGACTTGAGCATATTTTTTGAGGAATGATCACCTCTGCAAACTGCTTTCTATCTGGAACATTATTGGGGGGGTCAAGTGTATGTAAAGGTCTCTAAACTCGGGCGAATCCACTATTCACTATGGACACATGTCCTTTATTATAAATCCACTATTCAAGTATGAATGCATGTCCTTTATTATAATTCACTATTCAGCATGGATGCAAGTCTTTTATGATAAATCCACTATTCAGTATGGATGCATGTCCTTTATGATAAATCCACTATTCAGTATGGATGCATGTCCTTTATTATAAATCCGCTATTCAGTATGGATGCAAGTCCTTTATTATAAATCCACTATTCAGTATGGATGCAAGTCCTTTATTATAAATCCACTGTTTTGTATGGATACAAGTCCTTTATGATAAATGCACTGTTTTGTATGGATGCAAGTCCTTTATGATAAATGCACTTTTTTGTATGGATGCAAGTCCTTTGTGATAAATGCACTATTCATTATGGATGCAAGTCCTTTATGATAAATGCACTGTTTTGTATGGATGCAAGTCCTTTATGATAAATGCACTGTTTTGTATGGATGCAAGTCCTTTATGATAAATCCACTATTCAGTATGGATGCAAGTCCTTTATGATAAATGCACTGTTTTGTATGGATGCAAGTCCTTTATGATAAATGCACTGTTTTGTATGGATGCAAGTCCTTTATGATAAATTCACTATTCAGTATGGATGCGAGTCCTTTATGATAAATCCACAATTCATTATGGATGCATGTCCTTTATGATAAATCCATTGTTTTGTATGGATGCAAGTCCTTTATGATAAATGCACTGTTGTGTATGGATGCAAGTCCTTTATGATAAATGCACTGTTTTGTATGGATGCAAGTCCTTTATGATCAATGCACTGTTTTGTATGGATGCAAGTCCTTTATGATAAATGCACTGTTTTGTATGGATGCAAGTCCTTTATGATAAATTCACTATTCAGTATGGATGCAAGTCCTTTATGATAAATCCACTATTCATTATGGATGCAAGTCCTTTATGATAAATGCACTGTTTTGTATGGATGCAAGTCCTTTATGATAAATGCACTGTTGTGTATGGATGCAAGTCCTTTATGATAAATGCACTGTTTTGTATGGATGCAAGTCCTTTATGATAAATGCACTGTTTTGTATGGATGCAAGTCCTTTATGATAAATGCACTGTTTTGTATGGATGCAAGTCCTTTATGATAAATTTACTATTCAGTATGGATGCAAGTCCTTTATGATAAATGCACTGATTTGTATGGATGCAAGTCCTTTATGATAAATGCACTGTTGTGTATGGATGCAAGTCCTTTATGATCAATGCACTGTTTTGTATGGATGCAAGTCCTTTATGATAAATGCACTGTTTTGTATGGATGCAAGTCCTTTATGATAAATTCACTATTCAGTATGGATGCAAGTCCTTTATGATAAATCCACTATTCATTATGGATGCAAGTCCTTTATGATAAATGCACTGTTTTGTATGGATGCAAGTCCTTTATGATAAATGCACTATTGTGTATGGATGCAAGTCCTTTATGATAAATGCACTGTTTTGTATGGATGCAAGTCCTTTATGATAAATGCACTGTTTTGTATGGATGCAAGTCCTTTATGATAAATGCACTGTTTTGTATGGATGCAAGTCCTTTATGATAAATTTACTATTCAGTATGGATGCAAGTCCTTTATGATAAATCCACTGTTCATTATGGATGCAAGTCCTTTATTATAAATGCACACACCTTGTCAGTTAGCTATAAAGCACAAGAAGAATGGGAGCGGTATTTTGCACCAATGAGCCCTGGCAAGGTTCTCTGGATTGGCTGTGATGTTTTAGCTTTAGAAAGATCGGAATTATCTTCACACGATGAACTCGCATTAGTAAGGATCGATGATCTATTGTCTGTCATCTTGTAATTACCACATTTCACGGGATGGTGCTTGCTCATGTGGTAAGTTAGATTAGTGGTTCCACCGGAAAACTTAACATGAACGTCACAAAGTCGGCATACAGCTATTGCCTCATCAATTTTCCCATCCCTTTTACTCTATCTTAACGCAAAATGAGTCCATATGGCAGACCATGCTTTTGAATTTTTCATCAGGTCATACTCAGCCATGCTTGAAATACTTGTAGCTCAAGGTCAGTGTCAGTTTTCAGTGTCAGCAAGGTGCTTATTTGTTGACAAAGAGGAGTTAAAGCTTCAAAATTATGAAGATTCACAGACATGTAACTTCAATTACCCATGCTGCAACTGCCCAGGAAATGAAATAGAAATGTTACTGTAGCGGATTATCGGAGGTAAAGGTATGGAATTCAGTATGTCATTGTCAATCAGAAACCATTATAATTAGTGAAATATGGCTAATATTAATTTATAATAATAATAGAGTTCGTTTGCTACTTCTTATCAAAATTTACATTAGTATTGTAATATATCGATATAAGAAAGTTGTATCACGATTATTGTATCGTCAGTTTAATACCACAATATACCGGTATTCAATATTATCGCGCACCCCTACTTATTTGCGGGTCCTCCAGGAATTGACACTGTTTGGAAACTGAATTGCTGTAATAGAGTGACTATGCAGTGGATGGGACCACAAAATGATTGACATTGAAAGTGTGTTTGTTACAATGTCAAGTTGGTACTGAACAACTTTTCATGGCTATTGAGAGAACTCCTTTTTTATAAAAATTGAGACTTTAACTTTTTCTGTGTGCAATAAATGAACATGTTCCAGTACTCAAAGGCAAATACATTAATCAGAGATGTGACATGGACCAAGATTAACACTTTGTGCAAACCATACAGTCAGGGGGAGGTGTTAGAAGAGGATTAGTTCCCATGCAACTAATTTTGTACCCTCTTTAAATAAAGTCATTATAATTATTTGAACCTGGACATAGCTTTTTTGCATGCAGGTATAGCATGAAAATTCAATGACATGACTTTATGGAATATAGACACAAGGTCAAGCACTTTGAAATGTTTCACTCTAACAGCAAATGACATAATCAACAGTATGGAGATAGTGCCCTGCTTATGAGAGTTAATTTCTTGTCACTTTCAATACAAACATTGGGAACACTACAGTGATGATGCCCATGTTGTTTCCTCTGGGAATTCATTTAAATATTTCATCGCTCAAACTGACAACTGTGATGGATGTTTTAAACATGAAAGTACATCGTGTGTTGGTGAATGTTCTAACAAAGACTACATGCATGCTTCAAAAATTGTTTAAATTATCAGGGTGGAACTAAACTTTTTGTCTGAACTCCTAGTAATATTGACTTTAAGGACATATTAGATTCAGGAATTCAAGGAAAAGCTCTACGCAGTGGTCGTATTGATATACATGGTATGAATAATAAGTTAGACCTACTGAATTTATTATTGTCATCTGAAGTCAATAGTATACACATACTGGGTTTAACAGAAACAAAGTTAATGATAATCATGCAAATGACTTGTTGTTTAATGATGGTTATGGCACACAAATCAGACATCGTTTATCATTCGAAAGGTGATATGATCTTAACTCTTAATAAAATAAGAATCTATTCCTAGTAGGCATTATTTATGAGTCCCCTTCTGTGATGGTCTGATGGAATGAGTATTTTGAAAAGCAGCTAGATAAAGTGACTCAGATTGATCATATCTGTATAAATATAGAAGAAAATGAGACAGAAATATATATATTCCAAGGAGAGGTCTTAGTGATCACTTCATTATTTTCCTAGCTCAAAAATCCAGTTTATAAACAGCTGTAAAATCCAAATCTTGTAAAACCATGATTTGTTGGTCTTTTAAACATTATGATGGAATAAGATTTCTCAA
This sequence comes from Megalonaias nervosa, assembly GCA_016617855.1. NCBI lineage: Eukaryota > Metazoa > Mollusca > Bivalvia > Unionida > Unionidae > Megalonaias > Megalonaias nervosa. Next base: position 35,871 of record JAECUM010027016.1, on the reverse strand, counting down.
AGATCTCTGTAATGCTCCTTGGAGTATAGTATCTTTCTTCGATGATATGGATGATACTCTTGACTCAACTTTTTATGCAAGTGGTAGATAAACATGCACCTTCGAAAACACAGTAAAACTAGACTTTCAGCCAGGTTGGTAACTCCTGACATTCCAAATGCCATGAAAATCGGTGATTCTTTCAAATTTGTTAGCCAACAAGCACATTGCAAAACATGGAGAAATAAATAACCAAATTAATCAATGGGGCAATGAAGAATTACCATTAGTCAGCTTTAGAGAACAATTGCAATACAAATTCTGTGGGGAAAGTTTTTAATGAACTAGGTGCAGGTAAGCATTCCACAAGATCATCCCAAAAAAAATCCAACAACTTAGTCAGGAAGGCCAGTTTATTGATGTGAATGTTGAAATAGTAAATACATTCAGGGACTATTTTGTCAGAATAACCTCCAGAATTAAGTAACCCATTGTAAACTCCAATCACTATGAATTAAGAAATTTCTTTTCAGAAAAAATTCCATCTGATGAAAACTTTTTTTAAAACTATACAATACCAAATGAAAAGGTTTTGAAATTTTTGCAAACTATTGCAACAAGAAAATCAACATGTCTAGACAATATTGGACCACTGCTCCTAAGGGTTGCTGCAGATAAAGTTTCTGATAGCATAGCTTACATATGTATTCTAATCATTGTTATGCATGTCCATATTGTGTGCTTCACTTTTGTCCATGACTGTAGATTGTACTTAAGATAATGATCATTTGTAAACAGGATGTTTACAAGACTAATTTTTGTCCTTGATTATTAGTTACAATAAAATGTTGACATAACTTGAAGAATGTTCTATAAACAGTTGTTTATGCAACAAGAGTTCAGGGTCAGTCTTGCTTACAGTTTAGACTAGGTTTTTCTGTTGGAAATCTTCAGATTCTGTTGTCCTATAGGGCAATTGAAAATGTGTATAAATAGGGATTTCTTAAACAGTTCGTTCCTTTTTATGAAGACCAGTCTGGAAATCCTTAACAGTTGTGTTTAGTTATAATTCAAGAGGAATTATTTATTTAAATTATTCATTGGAATTACGTGTATTAAGTGTCCATTGGCTTTGGATAGCCTTTATTTGGGGACTATGAGAATTCATTCAAAGACATTCTGGATTGCATGATTGTGGTACATCAGAACATTCAAGACTATCAGAATTCTTTTGGAACATTTTTTATGTTTTGGACTTGTGATGGACATTTGCTATTATTTGGGATTTAATTCACAGTAATCTTCATGTCTCTTTAAATTTTCAGTTTTTATTGTAGAAAAATTAATTGTTTGATGATTTTACTAAACATATTGGTTTTGCTTCTTTCTGTTAAATAGTTTAAAACCTAGAGGACCACTCCAGTGGCCTAGTGGTTAGAGCATCTGCCTCAGATGTGGGAGGTTGTGGGTTCAAACCCCGGTTGATCATACCAAAGACTTATAAAAGTGGTATTAACAGCTGCCTCGCTAGGCGCTCAGCATTAAGAAGTTAGTGCTAGGACTGGTTGGCCTGGTGTCAGGATAATGTGCAAGGGGGGGGGGTCATTTTGCTACATGTCTGCAGCATGATGCCCCAGTGCCAGACATCACTATGAACTGCCACACTGCAGACATTGTAGCGATATGACTGAAAAATTGTTAAAGCTACGTTAAACATCCAAATCACACAAACTCACACACAAATAAAACCTAGAGTCATAACAGCATATCCACCTCAATGTTTTCCCCAGACATGGAAATTGGCAAAAGTTGCCATCATTCACAAGTCGGGCAGCAAAGATATTAATAACTTCAGACCAATATTTATCTTGCAGCTCTGTCCAGACTATTTTAAAAACATGTTCATGATGATCAACCTATAACTTAATTATTCAAAACCAATCCAGGTTCATAGAAAACCACTCCTGTGAGACAGCCTGGATCTCCATGATAGTTAGATTACTGCCTTAGATCAAGGGAAATTAGTTTGATCCATGCTAGTTGATCTTAGAAAAGCTTTTGATCCTGTTGATCATGATACTCTGGCCTATAAATTTACCATTTATCAGTGTGACAGTTCAATTATTGATTGCTTTACATCATATCTAACAGTGAGAAAACAATGTGTCAGAATAAACAAGAAACAATTACACATTGAGTACCACAGGGATCAAATCCTGGGCCTACACTGATTTTTCATTTTCATTAATGATCTGCCACTGAAAATATTCAATTGTATTTCATCTACTGACCTGTATTGCAGATAGCAGTACTCTGTCAGATTTCAAACAGCAAAAATCAGATAGCCTTACATAGATTCCTGGTGTAAGGATAATGGCATGAAGATTAACACTGACAAGATGGATGTATTAATGATTAAAGGAAAATGGCACAAAGATGAACACTGACAAGACGGACATATTAATGATTACTACCCAGCAAAAGATAGGAATATTGAAAAATAACATTTGGAATATTAGGTAGAAAAAAGATTTTCCGCAGATGATTTTACCATCGTGAAATCCTTGAGATGATGGTTGACAACAATTTGCAACGGAGTGAATATACTCAAGTCAAATGTCATAAAGTCAATTCATGTATGTGGTTATTTTGCAGGATAAGGCCATATCTATCAGTTAAACATAGGTTAATGTATTACAAACCTTACCTAGAGTATTATATCTGGAGATTACTATCATGCTAGAAAATGCTGAAAACATATCCCAAATGTAATGAATGATATTAAAATGTAGACAGTAAGTGAATGAATATTTTTTTAAATGGCTAGACTTGTGCACTGAGTTTCAATATGATCTCATTGTATCTCAAGAATGCTAGGCAACAAGGAAACATTTTGAATTTAAGATCAGTTTCAGCTAATCAATTCTAAAACCAGATAAACAGCTCTTTTAAGAGTAGTTATCAATATTCAGAGTCACGAATTTGGAACAGAATTCCATATTGCACTGGTTTTAAAATTAGAGTAGTTGAGATATTTAACATTGTAAATATTATTATTAGAATTGTTAAGATTTTTTAACATTGTGTATATTACAATTAGAGTAGTTAAGATTTTTTAACATTGTGTATATTACAATTAGAGTAGTTAAGATTTTTTAACATTGTGTATACAGTAGTCACCCTCTTGAACGGCCCCCCCGACCTGCGGCCACCCACTTCTTACGGCCGTAATCCCTTGGCACTGATGTGTTTGTATTCAAAAGTACCCCTCAAGAACGGCCACCCCTCTAATGCAACCAGCGGCCAGCATATTAGTACAAAAATGTAAAATGTTCCCATGTCTCACAAGCGGCCACTTTTTATTTCAAATGTATCCAGAACCAATAATTAATTCATATTGTGACGTAAGGTAAGTAATCTGATTATCTCTATCATCGATACATGTCTCCCGATGTCAGGTTTCCATTACTGAAAGAAGTTTTGACTAAAGTACATGTAACACTAAGATCAATATTATATCATTGTCTTTAAAAGCTGGTGTTTACAGGAAATGGGCTGAACGATGTTATGATAGAGTTTTGGGCTTCACACATCTGTCAAGTTCTTCTTTTTGATGATTACAACCGGACATAATTGTCAAGATCATAACTGGGTCAGCATAGGCTAAAAATAGATTTTGTGCATTAACACACACACACAGAAATTAACTTTGAACAAAACAAGGTACCAGACAAGACCGAAAAATCACGTGACAACACATTTATCGCTTTCTTTACAAAGAAGGCATTTTGACCACTCAACAAAAGTTTCGTCTGCATAATTAAATCGTATACAGTTAGCAACATCCGAAGAAATCATTACCAAACATTAACATGTCATCACGTAAACAGAGATGAATTATTTTAGAAGAAAGTCAGTTATTCTACTCGACGACATCGGGGGAGGTGGGACTTGCCAAACAATTTTATGTAGAAAAGACTCGAATAAAACAATTTTATGTTGAAAAGACTCGAATAAACAACGTCGTAACCGATAAGGAGGCTGTTCAGGAGCATTGGGAAAATGGAACAAATGGAAAGGGAATTATATATGTACCAAGATTTAAATGACGTTTTTGAATGGTTTTGCAATGTGCATAACAACAATACCCGCTTGCACATCACGCTTACGCCAAGAATAAGAACTATTAATGTATATTCAATTAAATAAGTCTATTATTATAACAAGAAGAAGCTTTAATAATTAATGTTACTTTTGAACAAAGATATTAAATGAAGATATTCAATTCTTTTACGTATGTAGCTTTCTTACTACCTACATTACATATACTTCTCAAAAAAAAATTTGTCCCCCTCTGGAAAGGCCAACTGTTTTATAAGGCCACTTTCCTGGTGCAGAATGGGTGGCCGTATAAGAGGGGGACCACTGTATTATAATTAGGGTAGTCAAAATTTTTTAACATTGTATATATTAAAATTAGAGTAGTTAAGATTTTTAGCATTGTATATATTATAATTAGGGTAGTTAAGATTTTTTAACATTATATAATGATTAATATGTATAATGTATAATGATTAATATATATAAGGTGCTATGTGCTTCAAGTACTGGGCAAAACCGGCCCAGTTAAAATGCACAAATCAATTTCAGGATTTTTCTTTAAGATTTAAATTTTTGTTTTTAATTATTTTTTTTTCTTACAGGGGTGGGAGTGAGGGGAGTACTAGGGTCTGCAATAAAAGACAGGGATGGTCGGCTGACCAGAAACATGTATTTTTTTGCTATACAATTTAAAGTATAAATTCCCAAACCTTCCACATTGTTGTCTCAAGACATGTAGTATGAGCATGTTCTTACAAAATTTTCTTTTTATTTATGTCCATATATATATGTACAGGAGCTTATTATTAATGCCTTTTTATTATAATAATTATTGTTATTATTATTATTATTGTATGTGTAACTTTGTATAGACTGTATGTAAATATGCATATTATGGAGGGCCACAAGGATTGGTTCCATGCAACTGTCACCCTCTTTAAAGTTATTATTATTATTATTTCAATGACCTAGTGGTTAGAGCATCTGTCTCAGATGCAGAAGTTTGTGGGTTCGAACCCTGGCCAAGTCATACCAAAGACTTATAAAAATGGTACTAACAGTAGCCTCACTAGGCACTTAGCATTAAGAGGTTAGTGTAAGGACTGGCTGGCCTGGTGTCAGGATAATGTAACTGGGTGTTAAAGCTACATCAAAAATCCAAATCTCACACACACACACACACACACACTATTATTATTATTTTATGGAGATTATGGCATACACACAGTGGTTTAAATGAGGTAAAATTAGCTTAGATCCCATCAGGATGGGTAATGTCATCACTCCCCCCCATACACCCCATCTAGAAACTTAATGTTGTCATCCGATACTTGTTTTTTCATTGTTCCCACTTTTAAGATGAGGTCATATGGATGTTCAATTGCATACCAGAGCCCAGCTACGTAGTACATATTGCCCATTGATCTTAGACATAATGACACTAATCTCATTCAAGAGTGCTCTTAAAACTCACCTATTATGACTGTAACAACAGACCTAATGTTTACTTCCTTGATTATTGTCAGCAAGATTTTGTTTTGTAATTTCATGGTGTTTGTTTTTGTAATCTTGTCATTGTATATGTTTTTATGTGTTCACCAGTCAAATCACAAACTTTCAAATTTCTGAAAATGACACACATCATTCAGAACATAACGTTATTAGCAGCAATTTACCTTAATACGAATTTGCAATGCTCTTAGATATTCTGTTAAAAATAAGCAGACTGGGAATTCCAAGGTCACCAAAGCATGAACTTTTATTAGTGCTGTCAGATCTCCACGTTGATTTTAATCAGATTGTATGTTGACAAACGCCTAAAGTTATCCAAACTTAAGATATGGAAGTTGGGTATGCACAAATATCCTGCATACAAATATTATAATTAAAATGTAGCTTAAGATGTAAATATTGATTCCTTATTTGTCAAAACATTTTAAATAGTAAATATTCACATTATAATGTCTGCACGAGAAAATATGATAGTGACCTTGCCTTTCACTAAATGATGGAAATGACATACTATAGATCTTAGATGAAAAAAACTGGCTGGATGAATGTGGTACATATAACTGCTGAGGTTCCAAGATATTTTCTGGGGTATAAAACTTGCAGAACATGAAACATTAGGATCTGAATATGACTTCTTGTTGGTAAGAATAGCTCACACAGAGCTGATGTTTTATGTATTTTACAGAGACCACCAAAGTTGAATAAAAAAGTTTTTATCCCGCGCTCTCAATTTTTATGATTTGCCTACAGGCCAGTGGCTTGCAATCTTAAGCTTACCCAAGCCAAATTTGATGTTGTCCTGGGATTTGCGCAAATAGATTTCTAAGTCACTGCAGCAAATAGTAATTATTTTACAGTCATGTTGTTCATTAGGATTAAACATGCATGGATAAAAGAGAAATGCTTTCATGGGGATTTTAATATTTTGACAGCAGTTTCAGTTGAATATTGTGTGTGTGGTTTGGAATTTTAACATAGCTTTAACAATTTTTAGTCATGTCGCTATGATGTCTGCAGTGTGGTAGTATATAGTGATGTCTAGTACTGGGGCATCATGCCGCAGACATGTAGCATCATGTCCCACCCAATCACATTATTCTGACACCAGGCCGACCAGTCCTAACACTAACCTCTTAATGCTGAGCACCTAGTGAGGCAGCTGTTAGTACCATTTTTATAAGTCTTTGGTATGACTCCGCCAGGGTTCGAACCCGCAACCTCCCTCATCCGAGGCAGACACTCTAACCACTAGGCCACTGGCGGTTTCAGTTGAATAAAGAATTGACTTGAATAGGTATTATCAGTATATCTAATTTTCATTTATCGTATCATTTCTATTCTGCTTTTCATTTTCAATAATTACATCATAATGATTATGTAAATGAGATTGATTTATTATTAACTTTGATGATCTGCATGAATGAGAGACAGTTTTAAAAAAAGGATAGGAGCAGCTTTATTTTATGTAGCTAATTTTTCATTGGGTCTTTAAATTTGATGTTCAGGGCACAAGAAAATCCATGAAAATTGGTACCTCTTGAAAATTAGTGATGGTATGGTGGAATGTTTGTCAAACCAAATATGGTCAAACCAGTTAGGAGAAACTATATTTAAATTAAGAAAATGCACAGTTTCACCCAGCTGCAGAATCAGGTCAGATAAACTGCAGTCACCTGATTTACTAACATATCAGATTTGAAGTCATTGCTTCTGGAGACAATAATTTTGACATACTAGCCTTGCATAAAAGGCGCACAAAAAATGGTATCAGTCCCTGATCTGGTATGATCCTGCTATGAAAACTTAGGATCAGGCATTTGAAGTAGAAATGAATATTTTTCACAGCAAGTCAGAATATATCTTACCACACATTGTTTTCAGGCAGCAGTGTAATCAATATTTACCAAGTACAGCTGTGAAGATGGTCTCTCTAGACCTATGGAGAGAAATTTGCTATGAACAGTCTAATTATATTCCTTTGAGAATATACTTACTTTGCCATAACAAGAACCTAGTCAATAAAGAGTGTAGATATGGTTGTATTTAAGACATTAGCTGCTGGTGGTAAGTCATACTTATGTTAGAAATAAGGGCACAAAATTCAAGGCAGCTGCTGAATGTTGGTTTTCTTGTGGTTTTTTAGGCTTAATGCCATTTTTCAGCACACAATAGGCAATACATGGTGACCAGTATATTTGATAGGGAAAGAAACGGGGCAATAAATCCAGGAAAAAACCACCAACCCACAGGAATCTACTGGCAGCATGTCAAAAGAAGTGAGATGTCAGTGATCTGAAAAGGCAAGTGCTTTGGACCACTTGGTCACCCTAGGCCCTCTGTTGAATGTAATAGAGCTGGCCAAGTAGCATTCATGTATGTACAGTGCTTGAAGTACTTAGTACATTATATATACTAATCATTATATATATATATATATATATATATATATATATATATATATATATATGCTATAATGATTAGTATATATAATGTACTAAGTACTTCAAGTACTGTGCTAAACCAGCTTAGTTAGATGCATAAATCAATTTCTGGATTCCCCTCACTCCCTGCATCACCCCAGTGGGAAAAAAGTGCTATGGTTGCAACAAAAAGCAGGGACAAGCCAACTGGAAACACACGTATTTTTCTCCTTTAGGTATTGGTACAAGTTTTTTCATTTGCTCATGTTTCCAAAACTTATGGATTTTCTTCATATATGGAATGAATCATTTATGAAGCCAATACAGTTGATTCAGCAACTCTTTGATTTTGGGGTCAAGGTCACAGCCATAGAAAATTTTCATTAAGGTTTTGGTTCAAGTTTTTCGATCCGCTTATGCAGTATTTCCTAAAACCCATAATGGATTTTCATCTTATTATATGCTCATCTTAACTTTACATTGTCAGAATCGTGCAGTATTCTACGATACTAACATCTGCATATTGCACGCACCTGCATGACACTTGTGCCTAAGGATAGTATAGTGTATTAGGAACTATTTTGTAAACAAGCCATGTACACTTGTGTTGTAGACGCTTTAGGTTTTGGTTGATTAAAATTGTGAATGAACTGTAGCAGCTGTTTCGTCCATTTGAAAGTATAGATGATAAAGTTAACGGTGTGGGCAGGTTCACTGAGTCAGAAATGAAACTTTCAAAGAAGCAAATGATTGAACGTGATTATTCGCAATGTCAACAACAAACGTGAGTAACACAGTGTAATGTGTCAAATTTTGAAGAAGTGCTGAATCTTCAAGTTGAATAAATTGTGCATTAAACTTTTATCATAGTCAAGCCAGAAAAGTCTTTGAGAAAGGTCACTTTGATATTTCCCTTATTTCATCTCTGAAACATAAAAGGACCTACGTTAAGGTTCAGTGGAATTGACCCAGTCATTGTAACGGTATCTTGGCAGAGAGTACATTAGAACTACCGAACGTATCTGTTTGTAAAGGACCGCATGTCAAATAATTGATCTTCAAAGGAAAGTTGATTGCATCATATTATAGGCTGTCTAAATCTGATGAAAGACATGATTGTTTTGGGGAAAATTTAGGAACAGTTGCTTTCGATTGGTCAGTTAAAATTAAGGTGTACACTTTGGAAGTTATGGGAGTTTAAATTTACTGACCTTAGTCAAAATTAGTTAGTCAGAAATCTTGCTTGAGAGAAGATAGGTTGACTCCATGGGAAACTTAAAAGAATAGTGTTTTCCCTTGTTAACAAGTAAAGAGGCCAGATAGCTATCTTGAAAGGAAAAGACATGCTATAGTGCTAGGATGCACGATTGTGTGGAAAAGAAACAGCATTAAGGGAACATCTTTCTATATCCCTCCCTGAGAACCCGATGAGGACAGTCCAAGAGGGAAGTCCACAAATAGAGAGTTCGGAATAGAAGGGTCAGAGGAAGAACCAAGCATACACGCTAGACATGGAATACACAAATAGAGGGACCGCTTCGGTGGCCTAGTGGTTAGAGCGTCCGCCTCGGATGCGGGAGGTCGTGGGTTCGATCCCCGGTCGAGTCATACCAAAGACTTACAAAAATGGTACTAACGGCCGCCTCGCTTGGTGCTCAGCATTAAGAGATTAGTGTTAGGACTGGTCGGCCTGGTGTCAGGATAATGTGACTGGGTGGGACATCATGCTACATGTCTGCAGCATGATGCCCCAGTGCTAGACATCACTATAAACTGCCACACTGCAGACATCGTAGCGATATGACTGAAAAATTGTTAAAGCTACGTTAAAATTCATAATCACATCACATCACATCACAAATAGAGGAACGACGCCAGGTGATGCAAGTCAGGCATGGACATTGTACTCTTTTCACCACTCGTTACTATGATGAATGAATCTGTAAATTGAACACTGCTATTAAATTCCATTAATGTAAATCTGTTGGATTGAAATTGCAATTTTTTGTTTATGTATTAATTAATTAAAATTTATTTTAATTTATTGTTGAAGGGTGCTCATATTTGTTTATTTCTTCTCAATAGTCTCGCTCAGGTCTCTGTCAGTGTTCTATCTACCCACTCACACTGGGCAATAACATCGAGGCAGGTCATCCTCTTGATAACGATCGCCAAATCAATTAACGGAGGGGCATACCCACATGACACCCCCCTTTACACTCAATAACTGAAAATACCGTTCTGATCATTGAAACAGCTGTTAGGAGAATATTCATATCTTTTCATATTGAGGCCAAGGGCTATCGCATATCTATCCGAAACATAACCATTTTACAAGTCTGTCAAATATTAGATTTGAGAAAAAAATACAACTGAAGGTTTTGGTAGGAAACTAAGAGCCATATAGCCAATAATCCAAGACGATGAAAAAGTATTATTTCTGCTGGGTAAATGGAGTGTCACACAACAGCTGCTTTTCAATTTTCCCCATGTAACTATTTTGATACAATGTCAGGTTAGTGATAGATGATGCACTGTACGATACAGGTCATAGCTGGGGTCACTCCAACAGCAAAGGGCAGGGCATAAGCATGTTTTCTTTTGCTGGTAATAAGAATGGTAATAAATATACTTACATTCATGCATCTTGAATTTCCTCAAATTGTACTTTCTTAGTTCTTCAAATCTGACTGATATGTCCTGCAAAACCTGATACACACAGAAGCTGTGCCGGAATTTCGAGTAGACTGTATTTCCAGTTGAAATCCATTCACCTTATTTCACTGAATTGACCCAATAATCCAGCTCCTCCTAATCAGAAAAGCAGAATTGAGTTGAATCAACATGGAAACAACATTCAAGTGCATTCATTCACAATAAGACTCAAAATTTCAATTTTAAGTAGACCAAAACAACAATTCTTTTTTAAACTGATGCAGAATGCGTGACTAAGTTAAAAGGTTGCTAGGTGGAGCTATTTGCACATGAATATTGTTATTATGTATTGATGAATCTATGGTTGTGAATATATTTTGGAATAAAGGATAAAATCAATTACATTGTTTCTTGTAATGTCTTTTATTGTTATGCCATAGTTAGTTAAACATAATGAGCATAAAATAAAAAGGTTACTGCATTTATATGGGAAAATATGAACTCGTTTTTTTTGCAAAATACTGTACTCCACAAGGTCCCATACAAATGCAGTAAACTAAATACTTGGTTCGGTTCATTATGAACCTCAAACAATTCATTGGGTCACATAGATGCATTGGCCTTGGGATCAGCTTCTTTTTATTCCCTTATAGTTTCTTATTTCCTGGATGGATTTTCATCATGCTTCTGATGAATTATTATGAATCTATGACAATTGATTTGGTAACATACATGCTTATACCTTCGATCTTGGGGTCGAGGTCATAGTTGTGATAGAATCAGGTGATAAAGACAGTGCAGTGTGGATATTAGAACCATGCACTCAGCAATTGGATCTTCTGTTTTGGGTGAGACTGGAAAAAGAGACTGATTTTTTCTTTAAATATTTTCATCTGGTGTTAAATGAATGAATTGTGCCTGAAACTAACAGCCAGGAAGCAAGATGTATGAAGCATGAAAGAACATTGTTTGAAAGAAAAGAGGCAGCTGGAGACATCCATAATGTGCAAGCTGTGTGATGTTTGTCTTTGTGCAAAACATAACTGCTTTTTCAAATACTACCAACAGCAGTTTTAGAACTAGTAAAATATAATGACCAATTAAACAGTTGTTGATAATTATGTTTACAAATTTGACATATATTGTTGTATCCAGTAAGCTGTGTTCAACTCAAGGATTTTCTTATCACTTCTGCCAAAGTCGTTGGGATAAAAGAATCACACAGACAAGAGATTGTTATAGCTTTTATATATGCATGGTTTTAGTCAGTTATAAGGAAATTAACTTAAACGATTGGTCCATATCCGCAAATCAAAAGTTATCATTTGCCTGTAGCATCATCAGGCTTTGGTAGTCAGCCCCCCAACCAGCTGCAGTAGTGACCTTTGACCTAGGCACAATATTGGGTCCTTACAGTTCTGGTAATTTAAGAGCTTACGGGTTCCATTTGCTTATATTTCCAAAACCCCATGATGCATTGTATTAATACTTATATTTCCAAAACCCCATGATGAATTGTATTAATACTTATATTTCCAAAACCCCATAGTGAATTGTGAATTGTATTAATACTTATATTTCCAAAACTCCACGATGAATTGTATTAATACTTATATTTCCAAAACCCCATGATGAATTGTATTAATACTTATATTTCCAAAACCCCATGATTAATTGTATTAATACTTATATTTCCAAAACCCCATGATGAATTGTATTAATCCTTATATTTCCAAAACCCCATGATGAATTGTATTAATGCTTATATTTCCAAAACCCCATGATGAATTGTATTAATACTTATATTTCCAAAACCCCATGATGAATTGTATTAATACTTATATTTCCAAAACCCCACAATGAATTGTATTAATACTTATATTTCCAAAACCCCACGATGAATTGTATTAATACTTATATTTCCAAAACCCCACGATGAATTGTATTAATACTTATATTTCCAAAACCCCACGATGAATTGTATTAATACTTACATTTCCAAAACCCCACGATGAATTGTATTAATACTTACATTTCCAAAACCCCACGATGAATTGTATTAATACTTACATTTCCAAAACCCCACGATGAATTGTATTAATACTTACATTTCCAAAACCCCACGATGAATTGTATTAATACTTATATTTCCAAAACCCCAGGATGAATTGTATTAATACTTATATTTCCAAAACCGCATGATGAATTGTATTAATACATGTATATTTCCAAAACCCCACGATGAAATGTATTAATACTTATATTTCCAAAACCCCATGATGAATTGTATTAATACATGTACTTGGGATGAATCATTATGAAGCAAAAACAATTCATTCTGACATGGACACCTTTGATTTTGGAGTCGAGATCGCAGTCAGATAAAGTTTCAATTAGGTGTTGGTCAGTTTTTTAATTTATTTGTATTTCTTAAATCCCATGATGATTTTACTTTATATGTATATGGAATGAATCATCATGAATCTACAACATTTCATTTTCTATCAATGATCGGTGAAGGACACAAATTTTATGATCATGTGTTCATTTCCATGAGGTAATTAAATAACCTAGGAAGTAGTTGCAGCAAAATATATCAATATGATGTGTTTGGTCATTCATCTGTGGCAGAGTACACCACATATGTTATGACAGCAACGATAAACTGTTACTTTGTCTCCTTCCACCACCATATTGTTCCACATGAATGATAGTAGTTTGGAATATAGTTGTTGATGGTGACAGATTACATCAGAGGTTTATTTCTTAACAGAAAAGGCAGAGGATGTTCCATTTGGGTAGAATGATGTGTTGTTCTGTGCTGGTCCATGAACACAATTGCTTTCCACTTCATAAATTCCTGTTTGTCTAGATACTGAAATTTAAAAAAAAAATTACATTATTTATCTATATTGTTACAGTATGTATATTTAATTTGTGTGTTATTTTTTTCTCCTTGATTATGTATAATTGTATTTTGCATTTGACTTTGTCCAAAATCCAGTTGTTGTTGTTCCTGACTAGAGACACTAATGTTTATTTTTGTTCTGGTAAACAAATAATACATAGTTATATTTCCATAACAATATTAGAATCATTATCTTGGTCGGAGTCAAGGACATCATGTTTATTCTTTTCTTTATTATAATTTTAGTAATAGACCTTGTCTAATTATAACTTATATTGTTCTGGAAATAAACTTTCATCCAACATCCTGTCTCTTTCATGTCTTAGTTATTTTATATAATCTTGTTCAGTTGAGAAATTATTCTTTCCTACAACAGCATCAGAAGAAGAAATCAGTCTTACTGTTGTGTTCAGTATTTCATTTGGGTGGAATTTATTTATTCAGTTTATTTGTTCATTGGAAATACAAAGTGCTCTTAAATAATATCCTTTTCCAGAAACATTAATTTGGAATTATAGTGAATTCAGACAAGGGCATCTTAGATTATATTATTATGATTAATTGGAAGACTGTTAGCACATCATCATAATTTAGGGTCACACTTTAGAGCACTGGTACATTAGTACATTCAAGACTACAGGCACATCAACACCTTCAGCATTCGATCGTATTTTCAAACATCTTTGAAATTTAATTAGAACGTTATTCTTTTATATTTTCCTCATAATAGGTTGACCATTGGGTCAACTAACCATCCCATGGTCACCTTACAACCTTACATAATCTAGACAAAATAAATATAGTGTAGGAAAAAGTAATTCATACACACATGAAAGCATAAGTGCTCACATTCATACATTGCTTTTTAGACAGATACAAATATACAGCAACAAGGTGCACAAACTTTGTGATATTATAGTCCTTTGTTCCTGTTTACCATTAAATCAGACTCAATGAAATGTTTTTTGGTAGCTATTAGCTTATAATACAAACATAAAAACTCATTGTAAGCTCTAACATGATGCTGTTAAACATGCATTTGAATTAAAACACATCAATCTTAATTAGTTATTGGTGGAATAAAGGTTCCCATTGTTCCCAAATCAACATGAATGCTTCTTTCTTTTCAGATTTGACTGCAGTATATTTTTCCAGATTATGGTGGTCTTGAAGAAAAATGTTCAACCCTTCTAATCTGAGTGTATCCCCTTTCTTTTTTCATATATAGATGTAGTATTTGGCTTGTCGAACCCAGGCCGAGTCATACCAAAGACTTATAAAAATTGTACTAACAGTTGCCTCACTAGGTGCTCAGCATTAAGAGGTTATTGTTAGGACTGGTCAGCCTGGTGTCAGGATAATGTGACTTGGTGGGTCATCATGCTACATGTCTGTAGCATGATGCCCCAGTGCTAGACATCACTATAAACTGCCACACTGCAGACATCGTAGCAATATGACTGAAAAATTGTGAAACTACGTTAAAAATCCAAATCACACAACACACACAGCATTTGGCTTGAAGAAAACAAAAATAAAAAGGTTGTTCATGTATTTCATGTTTACTTGTATCTCCCCCAACATTACAATTTTTGCACTTGGCTCAGTATGTATGTTCACTATATTCGGAATCCAATGGCAGACATCATTTCTCAGCCTGATTATCAAATAACATTCCCATTTATCTGTATTGGAAAATTTAATTTTTTACTAAAATGAATTCATTGGTAAAATTCTGTGAGTTATTAAAACTATTGTAATTTTGAGTTTCTTGTTATTTTAAAAACTTGAGCACATGTCAGGCCATATTGAAAAAAAAGAAGGAAAAAAAGGAACTAGTTTCATTAGGACTGGGATGGAACTTTCTGGAGTATTTGGAATTTAATTTGCAATACTGTAAGGTCTTTTAAAATTTTCACTTTGTATTCAGGTGATGTATATTTTTAAACTTTACAAAACTTGTTGGTTTTTGCTCTTTTCTATTACATAGTTTAAGACCACAGAGTCATAATAATAGAGCAAGACCAGTACTGTATGTTTTCTACTGATAGACCAGTGATTGAGTAATACAGTAGAACCTATCTTGAAGGACCACCTCTTTTGCCAATAAATTATGGTCTCTCAAGACAGGTGGTCTCTCAAGGCAGGTAACAATGCTATATAATCACTAAATTTGTTCATTGAGAGTGTGGTCTCTCAAGAGAGGTGGTCTCACATAGCAATGGTCTTTCAAGACAGGTTTTACCGTAATAAATTAATTTGTCCTCATGATTTTTTCAAAAACATTTTCAAATAGCCCAAGGTTCAAAATAACAAGAATGTTGCATGTGAACTAAATTTAGACCAAATCAGTCACAGAAATCATAATCAGTTAGTTGGTCGTTTTGCTAAACATGACCAACACATAGCTAATTAGTTAATTAGAACCATGCTAATTAAAGAGGAATTCTAAGAATTCTTCTCTACATTTATTTTGTATGATCAGTGAAAAAACTTATGTCCGGTTCATAATATCTGTGTTAGAATGATTGTTTACCACAATTGTATGATAATGAAGAAGGATAATAATATTGTATATTTCCTTCAAGACATTTCATCTATCAAAGCCTGTGGTATA
Source organism: Megalonaias nervosa (assembly GCA_016617855.1). Lineage (NCBI taxonomy): Eukaryota > Metazoa > Mollusca > Bivalvia > Unionida > Unionidae > Megalonaias > Megalonaias nervosa. The sequence goes on along the minus strand of JAECUM010027016.1, from coordinate 19,679 downwards.
TTGCCTACAATCAGCGACTAAGCATATTTTTTACCTCTAAAATTAACTCCTTTTCTTTCTTTAACTCTTGAAGCCCTTATGACCTTGAAAGGGCATTCAGATGTGTATAGTGACATAACTCAAACTCTGATTCTGATTATAAATGATTAGCCAGTGTTTTTATATAGTTTGATGGCTTTTTATTTCTAGCACTTCAAGCATTAAAGAATATTTAAATAGAAAATGATTTGGACAGGTAATTGCTTAAATATTTTCTCAAAATGTTTTATGAATTTGTTCATCAATTCTTTGTTAAGAAATAAAGACCAAAAAGGATTTAAAACATTTATAATTAACCCTTTACCTCATAGAGTGTATGGCTTTTTAGCCCTTCGATATGCATGTAGCAGAGTTACCCAGTGCAGTGTGCTATAAATAGAACACCTATTACCTATTCTGATCTATACTCGTAGGCCTGTTAAGCAGTGAGGTGTATGTTACGTTTAACAGCAATTTTAACCATTTTATGTTTTTGGTACACATACACTATCTATGGAAAGATTTAAGAGAAAAATCCGATCGTTATAACTGTATAATTATTTTTCACAGAAGAATTTTTATGTGCTTTAAAATCTTGAGAGAACTTGTTCACCGTCAAGAAAGTGAAGCCACATGACTAACCGTATCTGCCATTTCTCATACTCGAAATTTACAAGTTCTTTGTCTGCGTCTACATCACTAAATCAGCTGAATTTGATAATTTATAAAAACTAATTGCTTCCTACATCAGTATCTGAGCCTTTGCCTTAGTTATTGAAGCTTTCACAGTTGTGATTCTAATCGTGAAAACTCGAGTAAGTACTGAACGAAATCCACGACCTCCATTTTGGAGAGTGGAGAATACGACCCAGTTACTTAAAATAGCAGATTTCGACCAGAGCATAAACAGTGACCACGTGATCTGACGTAATGGTCATTCACACCAACTAATGTAGTATCTAATGGGGGTTTTCCCCAAAGGTGGCGCTACGAAAATCCGCTCAAAATGGCTGATGTTTACAGCAGGCATCAAAAGGCGATTCCATGAGAATGGTGTAGAGGCGTCAAAAGGCGCTTACATGCGAATCGGGTAGAGGCGTCAAAAGGCGCTTCCATGCGAATGGAGTAGAGGCATCCAAAGGTGCTTGTATGAGGTAAAGGGTTAAGATTACATGTATTTAGAGGGAAATGTTTGGTTAGTATACTGACTTGTGACTGAAAGGGTGCAGGTTCAGATCTTACCATCAGATCAGCCTTGAGTCAGCTACCATAGTGTGTCCTTGGGCAGGCACTTTTTTCCAGTGCCTTGGCACTAAATAAACTACTTGTGTTGCTGTGTCATAAAGCACCAAACCAAACCAAAAAACCTGTAATTAGAGCTATAAAGGTATTTGCATATCATCATAAATAAGGGTCATAATTATCAATATACTTCCGAGTTATGTTAATACCTTTAATCCTGTTTAATCTAGTATATTACCTGAACCCACAAAGCTATCTGTATTTTCATTACCTGAACAGTCAAAGCTGTCTTATGCTCCTCAGATGCAGGAGGTCGCGGGATCGAACCCAGGCCAAGTCGTAACATAAAATTATAAAAATGGCACTAGCAACTGCCTCAGTAGGTGCTCAGCATAAAGAGGTTAGCGTTAGGACTGGTCAGCCTGGTGTCAGGATAATATGAGACATGATGTTACATGTCTGCGGCACGATGCCCCAGTGCTAAACATCACTGTAAACTGCCACACTGCGGACATTATAGCAATATGACTGAAAAATTGTTCAAACTATGTTAAAACTCCAAATCGACCACTGTGGTGGCCTAGTGGTTAGAGCGTCCGCCTCGGATGCAGGTCGTGGGTTCAGTCCCTGGCCGAGTCATACCAAAGACTTATAAAACTGGTACTAACAGCTGCCTCGCTTGACGCTCAGCATTAAGTGGTTATTGTTAGGACTGGTCGGCCTCTTGTCAGGATAATGTGACTGAGTGGGACATCATGCTACATTTCTGCAGCATGATACCCCAGTGCTGGACATCACTATAAACTATCACACTGCAGGCATCGTAGCGATATGACTGAACATTTTTTAATGCTACATTAAAAATCACATCACACACACACAGAACTCCAAATCACACTCTGTCTGTTTACTTTTTTTTTGTTGTAAGGTAATGAAACCTTTCATGGTATTTTGAAGGTGCACTTCCAATATAATGTCACATTTGTAAATGATGATATAATGTTAACAGTAGTGGTACATATTAGCCAACACTGTACCTCAGTAATGAAGCCTGATATCTGGAAACAAACTTTGGAGAAATATTGGTTCTGTACACACATTCAAATAAACTGTGGCTGGGTAAATTTGACATTTTTGGCATAAAATACTGGCCACATGCCACATGTAAGTGGTGGCCACCCACAAAGGGTATTTTTATATAAACTCCATGGTGCCAAGAAAGCTGGTCATGTGGAGGAGGTGGCCACTGGTGATGGTGCCGTATAAGAGGGGGACCTCTGTACTACATAAACCTTGTTAGTGAACTAGTCAACTGTTAAGTTATGTAAGATTTTATATATATATATATATATATATATATTGTGTTTGTTTGAATTTTCAAATTTCTGAATGAGTCAGTACAGTACAGAGCAGTTATTGGTACTGTAAGATTGTAATATTGATCTGTATCAGTTTATCATTTTATGAATTCAGCCCTATTATGATTATTCCTTCCCGTCCCTAACCCAAACCCACTTGAATGATTGGATACTGTAATATATACTTGTTTCTTAATGTGTCAGATTCTTTACTTATTAGCATGCACATCATGTAAAAAGTCTGCCAGCCAACAAAATGTAACATGTGCCAGTTTGTTTTCTTTCAGAGATGATGATGTGCAGGAAGACAATATTTGGACTGGAATGTGTCTGGTGGTCTTCTTCTTCTTGATCATCAGCGTCCTGGCATTTCCTAATGGTAAGAAGAAGTCCAGTTCCAAAGTATTATTGATTCTACTGATGATAGGACAACTATCAGAACTGAGAAGCTTAGATGTGGCAATATTTTTCGTAAAATTGGCAAAAGGTCTAGATTTTCCCCTTGAGATACCATGTATAATTCTACGACAGTGACAACAGTGGGTTATTTTTACTATGAAATTTTCATTATTAAATTTGAGACTGTTAAATAAACTTATATCATATTCAAATCCCAGTTTCAATTTCTTTCATGGGTTCTCTTTGTTCCTTTTTTTGCTATCAAACATAGGTGCAAACTTCCAGAAAGATCTGCCCTCTTGAGGCTTACCCTTTTTAAGGTCTCCCATCTTTAAGGCTTATTCTCTCTAAGGTCTCCCGTCTTTAAGGCTTGTTCTCGGTAAGGTCTCCCATCTTTAAGGCTTATTCTGTAAGTTCTCCCATCTTTAAGGCTTATTCTCTGTAAGGTCTCCCGTCTTTAAAGACTTATTCTCTGTAAGGTCTCCCGTCTTTAAGGCTTATTCTCTGTAAGGTCTCCCGTCTTTAAGGCTTATTCTCTGTAAGGTCTCCCGTCTTTAAGGCTTGTTCTCTGTAAGGTCTCCCGTCTTTAAGGCTTATTCTCTGTAAGGTCTCCCATCTTTAAGGCTTATTCTCTCTAAGGTATCCCGTCTTTAAGGCTTGTTCTCGGTAAGGTCTCCCATCTTTAAGGCTTATTCTGTAAGGTCTCCCATCTTTAAGGCTTATTCTGTAAGTTCTCCCATCTTTAAGGCTTATTCTCTGTAAGGTCTCCCATCTTTAAGGCTTATTCTCTGTAAGGTCTCCCGTCTTTAAGGCTTGTTCTCAGTAAGGTCTCCCATCTTTAAGGCTTATTCTCTGTAAGGTCTCCTATCTTCAAGGCTTATTCTCAGTAAGGTCTCCCATCTTTAAGGCTTATTCTCAGTAAGGTCTCCCCATCTTTAAGAATCGAATCTCACATCCTGTCAGTTTCTTGTTTTAATTTTTTTATTTGATGCACAGATTTTGCAAAAAGTCAGCACTTTGTCCACATTTCAGGAATAATAATAATAATAATAATAATAAAGTCTTTATTATATGAGGGTGACACAGTTAGCGCATAATGTAATGTAATCTCCCTTGTTGCCCTTGATGATCTACATATGTAGAGGTAAATATGTTAAGTACATCTGGAAACAAAGATAGAAAAAAGGTATAGTGGATTGATGTGCACAAGAACAACTAAGTATGGATTCAGCACACAAAGCATTGTGTACGCCAACATGCATGATTGAACTTCTTCATTCACATGCACAGTTACGTGGGAACACCCTGAGACACTTATATAATATATACCTATACAGATATACCACAAAGTTCTCCATAACCAGCTATAGATATTATCTGGATTGCATCCTTTCAAAGATCTGTGATGAAAGGAAGGCACTGATGATGCTTCTTTAACATCTTTAGGCAGACTGTTCCAAATGATTGGACCTGAGAAAGCCAAACTATTTTGATACAATTCAGTTGTGGGTTTAGGAAGAAGAAAATTATTATTAAATGACATAGAGAGTGGCATTGATAGATGAGAAACTATTAATATTACTTGTCTGTTTACTGAACATATCATTTTTATAGTTGGGCACAATACCATTTGAAACTTTATACATAAATTTTGCCTTTCTTAACCCTTTACTCCCCAGGTAGATTTACCTCTCTGTAACCATATCATTAATGACAAATAACAAGAACACTTTAAAATGTTTGTAATAACCTTTAATATGCCCAAGTATGGAAAACAGGCCAAGTGAATGAACAACTTGAGAAAATATTTTTTTTGTGAAAGCAATGTAATTGCACGTGAAGAATCTATAATTAGTTACACCTAAGGTATGAATATTTTCAGGCTCCAAATATATAATAACCTCAAAACTTTGATGTTTAATTTCATAGTTGTCAGTAACACATTACCTTTCCTATTCTTCTACAATGAATTGAAGCATTAAAGTCCATCCTTGAATGAAATAGATCCCCATTTCCAGTGAATCACACTATGACCAAGAGTGAAATGGCACCACGCATGCCATGTGGGTGCATCTGTTTTTAGAAACGGGGATTTTTTTTAAATACGACTACACACGTTTTAATTTCATTACAAAAAAATTATTGCAAATTATAGGTTTTAATAATTAGTATGTACTGGTAATGTTGCTACTTATTGGTTAGACATGATTTGCTTTATTTTATTATAACAAAATAAATGATGTAAGAAAACGACCTTGAACTTATATAGCACATTGAATTCTCCAACTTCTCATTGTCCAATATATTTCAGACCGTAATTTTTTAAAAATAGGTAAATATTCAATAACAGAACATTTATATTATGTTTCTTATAAATTCAGTATTATCTTTGATGCATGTGCTCAAGGAATTGCGAATATGGCAAATATTGAAGAGGTACTGCCTAGATACTGCGATGTCCGCCATTATTACCTATCTGCCAGTCAGACTTATATTACGAAGAATTTATGCAAGCACAGCAGAGAAAATTTTCACTAAAATATTTTAAAGAATGCTTTCACCAAGTATGCTCATTAAATACATATTGGTATTTACATATTGATGTTATAAGTTTTGAAGCACAAGTTGCTATGTTTCAAACATAGGAACTTGTGCTTTGAAAGTATGTTTTCATCACATAATGTTGACAAATAATAACTTGCAGAAATTGGGCAATGATAACAAATACTAACTTGTGCAGGAAATGAATAGCTTATTTTGAGACTCTTCCAGCAATGCAAGAATATAGTTTCCACATGATGATGTTGCTTTACAGTTTATGGGGTTTTTTGGGGGGGAAACCAGACTGTGACATCGTGAATGTCATATGTGGAGGCACGGGTAACAGGGTTAGATTTTTATGTCGGAAGCAAAGGGTTAAACACACTCTTCTTTTAAATAGTCATCATCTTCAAATCCTTCATACACTCATGGACATTATTAACTCTGTTGTCATGGATAATTCTGATGACTTGTATTTGAAGTCTTTCCACTTTTAACAGATTTGTTTTATAAGCATTACCCAATATGATGTTTCAGTAGTCCAGATGTGTTTGAATATGCATTTGTAGAAAATTTGTAAGAAACTCTTAGTAATAGAACAAAATCAAAATCAAGATACTTAATATTTGAATTGAGAATTATAGGCCAGAAGAGCTTATGGGATAGTGTCTTGTCCACTGTCCATCATGCGTCCATTAGCACAAGTTTCTAACTGCTACTCCTCCTAAATTACTTAGAGAAGTGCCATGAAACTTCACACACGCATTCATCCCAAGTTGGACCTGAAAGAAAATGCTCCCACAGATACATTCAGTAACTTCTCACTACAACCTTTGAATTAATGACTGTATAGGCATGGGGTTATCACCAAAAGATTTATTATGGTGTCCAGTTTGTCCTAAATGAGATGATGCTGATCTGACCTCAAATATAGCTGCCACCATAAACACCTTGAAATTTAACTATCACTAATTCTCCAAGATCTATGATCACATCAATATGGGGTTTTCACCAAAGCACTTGTTAGGGTGTCTGGCTTGTCCCAGATGAAAATAATGCCAATCTGGCATCCAGTATCGCTCCCATGACAGCTTTCTGTATTATCTTGTTATGGCTACTATTTCCTAAAACTGAAAGTCATATTGACATGGGGTTGTCAACAAAAAACTTCTTATGTATAGTTGGTTCTAAGTTAAAATGGTGCCAATCTGTTAGCCAATACGACCACCATGAAAACCATCTCGAAAATCTTACTTCTTCTCTGCAGAACATGATATCAGCATGAGGTTTTCACCAGAAGACCTTGTGTGGTATCTAGTTGAACCTAAATGAAAATGTTGCCAGTCCTACATCCAGTATGGCTGCCATGACAGCCATCTTGAAAATAACATGACAACAATCTTGAAAATGTTGCAATCACCACTACTCCTGAATGGATGGGCATAATAAAATGGAGTAAAATGAATTTCCTATAGAAATTATAATGGAGAGTTTAATGTCACTTAATTCAGAGTTAATTTTTTTTCTTTTCTAGACAGCTTCGAGTTTCTTTGCCCGGAGTTTATTTATATGATATTCCATCTGCCATTAATTACAAATTCTTGTTCAAACAGCCATCTTAAAATTTGTAAGCATTTAGTTTGCAGTTTTTTTTCTACATGTCACCTGTTCAAAATTTTATTGAAAGCCTTGTCAAAATCTAGTTGAATGTGCAGAGTTCTGAATCATAATCAGTGTTGCTGCTTTCCAGCAAGTTTTAGCACATCTGGTCCACAAACCAAGTGATCATATGGTAATGCTGTTACTCGAGTTAATCGAGCATCACTCACTCAACCAGTTTGATTAATCGAGTATGACTTTTCATGATTGAGTTTCTTACAGTACCAATACATTTATTAAATTATTAATTACTATTGAGTTGAATAACCCTGAAATATATCAATTTAATAATACAGTTATAGAAATGACACTATAGACCATGCAAAATTTATAACAATATGAAGAATATTTTGTTTGATTGAGGCCTTTTATCCACTTCTGAGACATAATTTAGCTGTGATATAAGCAACTCACTTTTCAATTGGCAAGCAAAAGTGAAAGTGAACATTTTGAATTTGCTGGAAGAAATAATAAAAAGTGGGGGCTTATTTAGGGTTCCAGAAAAAGGGAGATGGTGTGGCAAATAAACACAATCCAAACCTGACAAAAGTGATTTGCAAGTGGTGCAAAAAAGAAAACACATTCATTGATTAGTAAAAGACGTGTACGTGATCTGGAACAAAAGTACTTTTGTTTTGATTTTTTAAATCTTTTTCTGCCAAGTCTTGCTGCATTATTTATTAAAAAGCAACAACATAAATTTTAAATATTGTTTTGTATTATAGACCGCAAGGGTCAATCACACCACATTTACTTACATTTTGATCTAGTGCCAACAGGAAGTGGAAGGGTAATTGAAACAGACATGTATATCAACAAAACATGGAGAATGCTTTGCCAAACTAATTAACTTTGTGTGGATTTACCATGATTAATTTTTTAAAAAAATAATTTCAAAACAAATTCCAGAAATTGATTTATTGATTTGTGTCTCTAATTAAGCTGGTTTAGTGGCTTAGCCCAGTACTTGAAGTGCTTAGTAATATATATATATATATATATATATATATATATATAAACACCACTCCCTCGATAACTCGCGCCCTGATAACTCGCGAACCCGCTTATAACGCAGGGTCAGGCGTGGATCCCATTTTAAAAACCAGAAATTACCCCAAAAATAGATCCCTATTTTATGAACTTTATGGAAATCGCGATCAAAATTAGCTACAAAAACTTTGATATATCGCTCGTTTTATCGTCGAAAATGGTAGATAGGACCTGGAAATTTTAATCAACATTATGAAATACCAAATTTAAAAATAAGTCATACAATTTTTTTTACATTTTCTTTCCAAGTGACATTCCTAGCACACCGCAATTAACGATATGTAAGGAAATTTCGATCAATGAAAATGTCACTTACGCCGAATGGAGGCAGTACTTTAATAAATAAATACAAATTAAATAATTTTTTTATCAATTGAAATTTGTGTTCTAGTTCTATCTTCTAGTTCCTTTTAAGTGTAATCATCATAATTGCAATGTGTCCTCTTGTAATTAAACGTAAAATGTGTCAATCTACCGTAACAGCTATGTCTGCGAGCATTTCTCTGAGAACGTATTTAGGTGCCGACCGTGTTTTGATAACTGACTTGCAGAAGTATTTGTTGCATTGTTGCACTGAATTAAAAGCTGGCCTCCTTTGTATTATCACGTTAATTATGTCTTTTGAATCAAATAATGGAGGTGAAATAAAAGAAAAGTTAAAAGGCACGAAAATCCTACAAACTTAAAATCTAGCTGCCCCGGTCGTATGTCGGGTGAACTCACTTCAGTTGATCAATTGAACACTGTTATAAATGTTACTGTGTATGTAACATAAACTACCTTAAATTAACCAACTCGATTGGTAACTGTGATCAAAGATGGCACGGCAACCAAGCGAAAAGAATACTTTACTTCGTAAAATAAATAACTTGGTTTCACAGATACGGACCATTGTGGGCAAGCGAGTTTCAGAGAATTCTTGAACTGGCACTTTGAGATATCCTCAAGAATGATAAAAAGTTTCATTATTACTTCCAATGAAATCATGATATCAATACTATCCTAACTGAACAGCACAGAAATTGAGATTCGACGTAGACAATTGTCTCACGAAAATTTCGCTTGCTTTTTGAACAAAATGAATCTTGTTTGGTGGTGTATCAACAGTTAGTCTAGTTCCCTGCTCTTTTCACTCCCAATTTGGTAGGATACAATACCATACCACTCTGGGAACCAGACACATCAAGAAAACAAAAAGTAGTGACGTAATACACACATGTTTTCGTGTAAACGTAATGGTTGTTGAAACCAGTTGGAATGATCATTCACATGTTGGACATTTTGAAAATAATTGTTATTTAAACAGAAGAACGAACAACTTCATTAGAAAAAGTGCGTTATTAAAAATTATTATCGATGTGAATGTAAAATGAGGATTCAGTCATTAAACAGTGAAGTTCCTTAACCCCGACACCCACCCACCCACTGTTTCTTCGATGTCCAAGTGATTTTTTTTCAATTTTTGGAGGTCCCTCGGTAACTCGCGCCCTTGCTTATAGCGTGGTCTATGTTTGTGGACCCCAATGTGCGCGAGTTATCGAGTGAGTGGTGTGTGTGTGTATATATATATATATATATATATATAAAATGTACCTCCCTACCCTAATTTTAAAAACAATACTTATTTTTGGAGGTCTGATCAGTGATAGGAATACTGTGTAAATACATTTTGTTATAAAAAAAATTTGAAGAAAATTTTAGCTGTAGCAAATCCAAGAGATAAACATATGATTTGCTATTGTGATCTGATGAGACCTATAAACAGCAGATTCATGTGCATCAGTGAAGTCCATCAAAATACTCTTTTGTACTTGACGAAATTGAAGTATCCTTGGTATGTATGGATGTACATGTATTGTGCACGTACCCTGGTAAAGAAATATATTAGCAACTGTCATGTATGGCAAGCTGTTTTAACTTTTATTTTGTGCACAGCTCCCCTCATAATAACATGGTTCTGGATATAACACAGTATTGCTGTTATAATGTGGTTCTGGATATAACATGTTACTGCTGTTATAATGTGATTCTGGATATAACATGTTACTACTGTTATAACATTTTTCAGAATATAACATGGTACTGCAGTTATAACTTGATTCTGGATATAACATGATTCTAGATATAAAATGGTACTGGTGTGGAATGCATGACCAAAATTAAACCATTATATTATTTGAATTGGTTTATCAAATGTATGGCAAAATGTGTTGAAAGAAAACAACTTGAAGCTCAGTTCATTTTTAAAACATTTTCGAACAAGATTTGATGATTCCTTTTCTGTATCGTAGTTTAGTACATACATGGTTTTCACTGTACAAGTTTGTGTAGAACAGTATTATATAATGAATCACAGTACAGTGAGAAATGTATATGCATCAAACCGTGGTAGAGCAGGAATCAGTAAATTTTGTTCAGCGGTAGTTTTACAAGGAAATAGAGCCATAATACTAAGCTGTATATAAAATACTACCCTGTATGTGAAAAAGAATTTTACATGTAAAATGATTTTGACTTGATTCTTTTATGTAAAAGAAATTGTATATATGTTAAATAATTTTTCAGATACATGAAAAAAATTATTTCAGATTTTTTATAAATTTCACATGTGAAAAATAATTTAGCATTATATGAAATGCAGTTTCATATATGTGAGAAAAGGATTTATTTCACATATGTGAAATTCATTTTTATATATGCACCATTTTGACAAAGTGTATTATGCTAAGACACTGTCTGTCTGCCTGTTAACATTTCCTAATCAGCATGGTGACTAAAGTCTTTCAAAGCATGTACCTCATTTTATGGATGACTTGCACCTGGAGTAAGAAAGAACCCGGCATTCCTTGATTTTCAGAACTGGTGGCTTTGCATGAAAAATAGGCAGCTATGCTGGAGAATGAGTTGTTAGTAGTATCTAGGAGTATGCTTCTTTGTTTAAAAAAAATGAAATCAAACATGCCAGAAATGGTGTAGTTTCAGGTGTTCCAGTCTCAGGCATGTTACTTACATGCCATCTTTTACCTATGTTAACTGAGAATAAGTTGTAGTAGCTAGGAAAATGGCATCTGAACATGGCTTAACTGATTGGAAACAAGGTTTGTTGCAGAAACAATAACAGATTGGGTTCTGATAAAGGTTGAAACTACAAATATCTTGGTACAGAAATCCTTTATTGTGTATGCCTTCTTCAACCACTTCTTCTACCTTCACTTTTATAGTCGGAATCAAGCAATGAATGACTACTGTAAAGTAATGTCTACTTCACAACTTAGCTGTCAATGTCATATAATCATGACTAAGTTTTTCATATCTAATTATTTTTTCCCCAAGAAAAGTCAATAATTTTATTTATACTATTTTTCATAGCCTATCAATTAAATGAGCTTGGACTATTAAAGAAATATACAAAGGCTTTCTGTTCAAACTTTGTACTGGCTGCCATTTGCATCTCGAGCCAGTTACCTGATAAAGCCTCAGTTTTTACTGCAGAAATTTCAGCTGTGCTTGAAGCTATGACCTACATTGAACAAATTTATCATCTTTTCTGATTTAGTTTCCTTATTTAAAGCCTTGCAGAATCATGAGTCTCACATCTGTTAATATTACATATATTAAAGACGCATGATCAGATGATGCTCAGTATTTTGCACTGTTGGCTGCTGAGTCATGTTGATATAAAGGGTAATGAAAGGGCAGATAAAGTATTCTGCACTGTTGGCTGCTGAGTCATGTTGATATAAAGGGTAATGAAAGGGAAGATAAAGCAGCCAAGGCTGTCACCCTGCAGTCACTTGCTTCTGAATGGAAGATTCTATGTACTGACTTAAAATATTGTATAAATTGGCATGTTTGTACTACATAAAATATGCAGAATGAAAACTCCACATACTAAGGAACATCAAACCCACTATTGGAGAGTGACATCCCTTGTATAGGACAAATTGGAAAGATGAGATTATGTTGTGCAGATTGCATATCTGACATGAAAATCTTGGAATTTTTAAGGGAATACTGTTCATGCAAGAAATTTTAGTTCTGTTTTAAAGGTGTTTTGTTTGATATTTCATTTTACAGAATTTTAACTTTTTTTATATATATATATTTTATTTTGTACTTCACATTTACATTATTTGGAACAGTTTATCTTTCTGGATTTTTTTAATGCAATTCAATATTATGTTTTTTGACATCTGCCTTTAGCTAGCACCATATAGACAATATTGTGCACTATTACAAGCAAACACAATCCCTTTTTCACAATCTGTTATACATTTTATATTGGCCGTTGTACACAGTCATACTTACTGGCACAAAAAGCACTGGAAATTTGCAGGGATGAACTTGAAAAAATTAAATGGTTGTCATTATGCTTTTGTTTTAAATGTTTGCATGGACTGATTTACCCTTTTAGAATGTAACTGTAACCGTTTGTATGACTGCTGGCCAACTGATGATGACCAGGGGAAGCCAAACAAGACCGCATAATAACCAGTAACTTTAATGATACCAACCATGCAATCCAGATGAAGAATTCACTGGCTGAGGACTGGTAGGAACATGGTACTTGTATGAGAAGTTCAACATTCCTTTTGTATTCATTGTGTAATAGCATCATAACATGATGATACAGATCTATGATGCATGTCATCACTTTCACACAGCTTTTATTTCCACAACATACCTTGTTAAAGTGAAACAAATGTTGACAAACATCAAAACAGGCAGCAGAATTCACTGGTCTATCAATTTTGTGGTCAAAAGGTCAAAAGCTGTGATCAAGGTCACTGAAGAAAGAAAGATGGGTGGAGTCCTCTTTCATTGTGGATGGCTTGCACTTAGGACAAGGAAGAACGCTACTGATTTTGAGGTCAAAGAATTAAAGATCAGGGTGACTGGCTCAAAGAAGAAAATGGTTTCTGGACACTGCATTCTACATCACAAACTGGGAGTGAACTTGGTGGATTAATTGCAACCACAATAAGGGAGACACCTATTGATTTTGGGGTCAAAAGCAAATGGTCATGGTCAATGAGACTGATGGAAGGAAAATGGTTTTTGCATAATACCATCAGGTCTAAGCCACAACCCTTTGCTAAACTTTATGGGGGGCTTGCATATAGGGTGTGGAATATGTATATGATTTTGGGGTCAAAAGATAATTGTAGTTCAAAATAAACTGGGTTTTGTTGAATACCATTTATACATGAGTAGGATCTTTGACCAAACTTTATTGGTGGCTTGCCCATAGGGTGACATAACAACCTATAGACTGTTGGGTACTGAAGTTAGAGGTCCTGGTTATTGTGAGTCTAAATGGGAAAAATTGGTTCTAAACAGTAACTTTAAAAGACTGCATGCCTTGACAAGAGGTCAAGGTCATTGAGATCTGTTTGTCTGTAGTCCCCAGAGTTAACCATGCCCTACTAGTTAGGTGGTGGCTGTATAATGTGTCATTCATAGTATTGTTGATCATATGGGTGAAAATCTTCTGAACACATTATTTCTTACTAATCTAAAAACAATCATCTATTTTTGACAGGTTAGAAAAATTATTGTACATTGTAAAAAAGAATTTATATATAAGAAAAACAATTTTGAATGTAGAAAAAAGAATTTCATATACAGGGTAAAATATGTGAATAAAACCCATTTTAAAACAACCTGCGAAATGCATGTGTCCGATTGACAGATTATTCATAAAGACATAAAGACAAACATATTTTTAAATATTAGTTTATTCATTTCAAAAGCAGGATATATAAATATTAATAAATATTAACCATAGTGCTGATATGTTAAGATTTTAATTTGCTTTTATTTTCCCACTGTTTCTTTCTGAGGATTGTTACAGATTTAGTGTCAATGTCAGCAAGCCTGAAACATAAACAAAACCCATACACTGAGTATTAAGGGGCATATTTACAGAGAGTTAACAGGACACAAAAAGTTTCTTGTAGCAAGCATTTCTTTGGGCCTAGAGTAAAAAGAGTTACGGATTTATGCTTACATATTTTTGCTTTCAGGGCCATTCACCCGACCACATCCAGCAATATGGAGGATGGTGTTTGGTAAGCAAACTTCTAATGCTTAAAAAAGTAAGTAGGGCTCCCCACCCCACCCCTCTCTACCCAGTTCACCACATCAAGAAATGGGAGCCCAGTACTAATCACTTTTTCTGTCTGACCATTGCATTAAAGTAAGTATATGAATTTTGTTTTTAAAGTTACACCCCACATGGAATTCCAGCTATTATGTGTTTGGCAGGGATATATGTTAGTGACTTATCCCTATTCAACCCATCAGTTCTTGAAAGTTACATGTGAAGTGTTTACAGAGTAACTGAGGATATTCTACCATGCTGTGTTTACATTTATTACTAAAACAAACTTTGTAACAATATGAAGGAAGATTGACTTGATTCACATTCTGTTAATACATTTTCTACAGTGATATCCTTACTCTGTGTATTCAGTAATTCAAAAGACATGAATATTCTCAGGGGCTCCAAGTGGCCGAGTGGTCTAAAGCACTCACTGTTACGGATCACTGCCATCTCACCTCTGTCTGTGTGGGTTTGAGTCTCAGATTCAGCCAATGTGGGTATGTGAGAAAACTTGCCAGTAGCTTCTCGTGGGTCGGTGTTTTTTTCCAGGGTTTTCTCGGGTTCTTCATCCACCATTGATACAGACTGCCATGTATGGCCTATCGTGTGCTGAAAAATGGCATTAAACCCTACAACAATAACTACAACAACGTGAATATTCTCCAAGGATACTGACTGAAAGTACTCAAAAATTAGGATAACAAATCTTAAATTTTATTATGTTCTTTTTGGAAGCTAACCTGATGTATATGATCTTATGTTACAGCCTCATTTTCACAACAAGATTCAAGTTTATTAAATACCGTCCGTACTTGCTGACACGTCAAGTCCAACTGCATACAGAACCTGATCTGCTATCACTGGTAGATCAGGTTCTGTGTTGTTTGTATTATTACATCTGACAAATTCCATGAACCCAGATCCCTGGCACATTATGCGACAGCAGGTCTGGGCCTGTGCAGTTTGAAGTCGGACTCAACCTATAAATGAGTATGTACGGTAATAAAATAGGAATGTATCGAATATCTCTCAGTCCCTTTCAAATCTCAGCTGGCACTTTCCAAATAAATCAAGTCATTTGTGCCATGGAATAAAAGGAAGGAAAAGAAAGTTAAATGTAACTACAATAGTTTCCAGATGACTGAATTGGTCCCTGGAATTTGTAAAATACAATTATGCTACAAATAAAAATCAAAATGACTGAATTGGTTTCGGAATTTGTAAAATATAATAATGTTAGGAATAAAAATCAAGATGACTAAATTGGTTAATACAATAATGCCTGGAATAAAAATCAAAATGCCGCGAGCAGGTGCAGTTTATTTTCATTAAATGTTTTGGTTCTTTATATGTATTAGTTTTATATTATTGGTTCCTTATTTGTATTGGTTTTATATTATTGGTTCTTTATATTTATATATATATATATATATATATATATATATATATATATATATATTGGTTTTACATTTTTTTTTAAACAGTTTGATGAGAAAATGTTCTTAAATGATTTAGTTTGCAAACCTTTCCAATCAGTCTGCAATATAGCTGGTGTCAACACTGCCTTAGACAAATGGTTTCAGATGTTCAATGCAGCCTTAGATAAGCATGCCCCAATTAAAACTAAAAGGGTTAAACAGCAAATTACACCTAAGTGGCTTACCCCTGAGATCAATGAGGCTAGGCACCTAAGAGATAATTTCCACAAGAAAAAGACATGAAAAGCTATAGAAAGTGGAGGAATAAAACTAAGCGCCTGATAGATAAAGCAAAAGAGAACTACTGTAAACAGGCTATTGAAAAAAGTAAGAGTACCAAGACAATGTGGAAGCATCTAAAAGAGCTGAACCAACCCAGGAACAGTTGTTTTCCCCCTAGACTTAAGCAAAATGAGGATATAGCAACATCTGTACAAGACATTGTGAAAATGTTCAACAATTTTCTTCATAAGCATCTCCAGTAACAGTATTCAGAACCAAACTAACATCCCAATTGAACTTGATGCTCTTCTGTCATTTATAAGAGCTAAAATTCCTGATGATAATTATTTTTCAATATCTAATGTTAGTGAAATTGATGTTTTTGATATGCTAATTAAGGTGAATATTAATAAATCCTCTGGATTGGATGGTATTGGTCCACAAATTCTTAAAATTGCTGTACCAGTAATAACAAAGTTATTGACGCATATTATAAACTTAAGTATAATGAGTGGTAATTTTCCAGAAACTCTGAAATATGCAAAGGTTACACCTATCTTTAAGAAAGGAGAAAAGGAGGATCCAGGGAATTACAGACCAATATCAATTCTACCTGTATTGTCAAAATTATTTGAAAAGCATGTAGCCATTCAGGTCTATAAATTTTTTGAAACATACTCTCTATTTCATAAAGCGCAATCAGGATTTAGAAAGTACCACTCGTGCCAAGCAGAACTTACCAAATTAACTGATCTTTGGCTGAAGGAAGTGGATAATTGACATATGACTGGGATTGTTTTCCTTGACTTCAAGAAAGCTTTTGATCATGTTGATCATGAAATTCTGCTGCAAAAGTTGAAATGTTACAGGTTTGACAATCCTTCTTTAAACTGGTTTAGATCATATCTAAACCAAAGGTCTCAACGAGTAAGCATTGGCAATATTAGCTCTCAAACTCGCACTATTCATTCAGGGGTCCCTCAAGGCTCAGTTTTAGGCCCTCTCCTCTTCCTTATCTATATCAATGATCTACCATTAAATAATGAATCCACAAAAACAGATTTGTTTGCAGATGATGCAACCTTGTATACATCTAGTTCTGATACTGAAGTTATCCAAATGAGATTAAACTCAGACCTTATTAGAGTCCAAAACTGAGCACAACAAAATAGGATGGTAATTAATGAAGGTAAAACAAAATGTATGATTTTGGGGACAACACAAAAGTTACACAAGTCAGGGAACCCTGAACTGTCTCTTACAATAAACAATCATCCGTTAGAAATTGTCAAACATGAAACGCTTGTAGGTGTGTCCGTAGATAATAATTTATTATGGAATGACCATATTAATAAGCTTTGTAAAACACAGTCATCCAAAATTGCCCTACTCAGCAGAATCAAGAAATATTTACCTATGGAAACGAGCAATCTATACTACAAGCATTATATTCTTCCAACAATGGATTGTTCAAATGTATGGGGAAACTGTGCTAAATCTGCACTTGACAGGATTTACAAACTTCAGAAATGAGCAGCACACGTAATTTTAGATGCATCTATTGATCATCCCTCAAAAGCATTGTTTACAGAACTCAAATGGTTCACAGTATATGACAGGATAGATTTTCACAGGGCAGTTCTTTTATATAAATGTCTACAAGAAACTGCACCAGAGTATCTTCAGGACTTTCAGGCCTTTTTCAACACAATACCAGTTGAGATCAATATTACATGGAAACCTTCTAGCACCAAAACCAAGAACAGAGCAATTTAAAAAGAGCTTCCAATACTCTGGTACAGTTCTGTGGAACAAGCTCCCACTACATGTAGAATCTGCTGAAAATATTAGAGTATTTAAGAAGAGATATCATGAGCATGTATGTGTTTCTAATAGCAGCAGGGCAGGTGAACCCTACAAATTGGTTTCGAGCAAATTTGTCTAAAACATAAATGTTCCTACAGAGGCTGAAAAAAAAGGTCAATAACGATAAACTGAACCCCCTAACTTTTATTATTACCGTATAGTTTGAAAAACGAATAATAAATCGTTTGGATTAGCTCATTTTTATTATTTTATTTTTGACTTTTTTGTTTTTTATGTTATAGTGCGTTTAGTTTACTCGCGGGTCGCTCAATTTTTGTCGTTCACCCGCCCTGCTGCTGTAATTTAAATATTATTATAAATATTATTAATATGGTTGTCATCGGAGAACCTCATTCAGCTAGATTAGCAAGAGAGCGACTAGAAGCAATTAGAAAATATTTACCTGTTCGTGATGCTGTCAAGCAACAATTACAACAACGACAAGAATCTCATGTTGAATTTGAAGAGGATACAAAACAATTATTTAAACCTATTACAGAGACAACTAAACCTCTTCTTCCTGTTTTAGAGAAAACCGCTGAGGCAACTGAAAAAATAGCGGAGAGAACAAAACAGACAAAAAGAATTTTACGTGGACTTCCAGCTGATATAGCTGCTGCTCAACCAATACAACCAATACCTGTAGTTGCTGAAGCATCAGCCCCTAAACAAAAAATTATTTCAACGAGCAATGCTGAGCTACTTGATAAATTTACTGAGGACTTCACTGAGGCAATTAATAGCATTAAAAACTTTGACAATTTAGCTAATTTTGCTGCTACGAGTTTTGTTCAAAGAAATAAATTCTTAAAGCCTGATCATCAAAATATCATTAAATCCCGTGAACAATGGCAAAGAGTACTATACCGCATACGTGCTGACGTTGAGCAAATTAAATTAGATGATGAAATATACAGAAATTATAATAGGAGTTTTAATTATTTCGTAAATTTAATAAAGAAAGAAGCAAGACAAGAAAAGGAAGAACAAAAGAACTTAAAAAACAAGAAAATGAAGAAAAAAGAAAAACAAAAGAAGAAGCAGCAGCATCAAAACAAAAATATACAAAAAGAACACGAGTTCGTCTTCTTCCTAAAACATTGGAATTACCACCACCATTACCACCATCATCTCCTCCACCACAACAACAATCTCCAAAACGACAAAAACTAAGCAAAAAAGAAGATGAGGAAGAAGAATATTGGCCGTCAGACACCTCTTCTGGCAACGTAAGTGGAAGTGGATTTACTACTCATGGAAGTGGTCTTATTACCTGTCCTAATAATATTCTCAATGACGTTGATCGACTAGAAATCCTCATCGGAGGAAAACGAGCTGGTAATAATTCTCCAGAAATAATTAATGAAGTAGCTGATATTTGCAGACGGTTATTTGCTGGCGGTATCATGGACGTTGATGTTTATCAGTCTCTTATTAATGAAATTGCCGATGACTACTACAGCGACTAAGTACGTAATTAAATACAATTACTATAATAAAATGATCGTACATAGTACTCAACGTGGACCAAACATGGTCAGGGTAATAAATTCACGATTGCCAGTATACAAAACGACCTACGGAGATGGACTAGGTGATGTTGTTCGGGGTCTATTTAGAAGGATAGCCCCAAAAGCAATACCGAGGATAGCCCCAAAAGCAATACCGATCGCAAAGCAACTGGGTATGAAAGCTATTGACGTTGTTCGTGAAAAAAGGTATTGGTGCTATGGGTAATCT